>APFE031073773.1:13167-26807 GCA_000404065.3 Pinus taeda | reverse complement strand
TTTACAAGCATCTACTTCTGATTTTCCTCTTAAACACATGAGTTTGTATTCTGTATACATGATGTCAATCATTTGGCGAATTTGGCCTACACTCATGTTGTCTATATTCCATTCTCTATGAGAATCAGGGAAGAAAGTATGAGCTTCAGGCATCTTCCCTTTTCCTTCTATATCTGGTGCAGAGTATCTATTATATCTGTGCTCAAGGGGCTGTCTATGCTCAAGAGGCTCATAAATCGGGAGGATTTGAGCTTCTGGTTCTTCAAATAAGGAAGCTATTGTGATCTTTTCAGATCCTTCTTCTTTGGTTTCCTTTGGAAACAAAAAGGGGAATTTTTCCACATTTTTTATTGAATGTTCAATCTGGATATTTCTTTTAACCAAAAATGAACTGGGGACTGGCTTTTCTACTTTTGTGATCTGCATCTTATCAAACTTTTCATTTAAGCTAGTGAGGATTGTCTTAGTTATGCCAATGTGACCAACTAGACTTTCTCCCAATTCTTCAATCTTTGTTAATGACTCTTTGGTGTATGACCGAGTCATGCTAGAATCAAACTGAATACTGTTTAAACAAGAATTTACACTATTAAAAGAAGACTGTACAACATCAATCTGTTTCTTCACTTCATCTGATTTGGCAATATTCATTTCCAGACCTTTTAAAGCAGTGTTTGTCCAGTTTATCTGTTCACTGGCCTTTTGAATCCTTCCATCGATTCCTAAGGCATTGTCATCTTTCTGGACAAGAGGGATGGCTTTAGCTGCATTGGATTTTTCCCCTAAAATTATTCCTTTATATGGGGGAAAAGTAGTGGAAGTTTCCACTATAGAACCATCAAGTGCGGTCCACCCATGTTTATGAGGAACATTGCTGGAAGAGCTACCAGTCAGAACATTTATAGGGGCTATCCTATCTTTCCAGGAATAAAAAGATATCCATTCATTATTAATTTCCATATATCTTTTCCAATCTATAGCCATCTTTCTCTTTTGGTCTGGGGTGTATCCTTTGTCGAATTCATCTGCCTGGGGATTTGTAAGTAAATCCCAATTTAACATTTCTTTCATCCACTGTGCACTGATTTGTGATTTTGGACATCCATCCATGAGTGCAAAGAACTTATGCATTTCCATGACTGCAGGTTTCTTGTAGTCAGAGGGGATCTGTTTGAATCTACACTCAGGAATCAGTTCTGACATTTCTAATTTTCCCAATCCATATCTAGGCTTTGCAGGTCTCATCAAACAGATCATTTGTGTAAGCCTAGGGTCTTCTTCTTCTATTGAATGCATCATGAGGACATGATCAGTATCAGGCTCAGACTCATGTGGAAAGGGTATGTCTGAACATTTAGGATTTGGGCAAGAACTTATAGAAGTGGATGGTGGAGCAGTGCCGGTTCTGGGATTATGATGCAGATGGATATTTTGTTCGGCAAAACTGAGAAGATTGACGATATTTGTACATTCTGGACACTTGACTTCTAAAGATGCAAAATTTACAAGCTGTGCTAAATCAAAAAGCTGTAAATGACGACAGGAAGAAAATGAAGATGATGAACAAGCTGTATCCACAGTAGAGGGATCTCTGTAATATTTAGACATTCTGCAGGCTTCATCTATTCCTCTTCGATCAATTGTCGATCTTCGAGGAAAAGATATGACTGCACCAGAAGCAGTTTCTGTGATATTGGCAGAAGTAATATTCATCGGAGGTTGCGGCCTGGAATAATTAACAGTCCAATGTTTAGGGAACTCTAAAGTCTCCCATTTGATCAACTGATGTTCTACTTTTTGGTTTTTTGGATCTGTTTTCACAACAACACTTGATTTGGAATTTCGGCTTGGAGTATGCCGAATAGCTGGCCACAAGGTGTTGGTGTGTCTTAGACAGGCTTTGGTCTGGATGGCTATGTTATTTCTTTTCTTCTTCATATCAAATCCAGTGGTATGAATCTGCAACTGGAGGATATCCTGGATAGTTTCATCATATGTATACACAGAAAAGTTTGGATAATAGTCAAAATAGACTGGGCCATCAGACAAAGGAGCAACTATTCCACCAATAATAGAGTCTGTATATTTGTTGTGTGTCAGATCTCTGACCGTTGCAAGCACAAATGTGTTCAATCCTTTATGTACTAAAGGATTAATGCCGACTCTAATACATCCGAGATGAATATAATTTGTTTTTAATCTTTTTGCTTCTGCTTGGAGAGATTTAGGATCTAGCAACTGGATAGTCTGAATACTATCTGAATTTTCTTCTACTTGGCTGACTGACTCTTTAATACTAATTCTAGAGGCAGCAATTAAATGGAATGGAGATAAATCACTATAGACTTCTTGGGGTGAAATATCTGGGAGAGCCCATCTAGCCGAAGGCTGACTTTCTTCATATGTTTTCTCTACAGAATTCAAAACTCTGTTTGAATTACTTTCAAACATTTCTTTAAGCATATTGTTTTCTGCAGGGGAATCTTCTTCAAGTTCTCTGAAAGAGACAGACTTTCTGAATGAATCCATTCTTTATCAGAAATGAGCTTAGAGTACCAACCTTCTAGAACCAAACATACAAAAAAGAAAACACTAACTAATAAATAAATAATAAAATAACATCGAGGAACTTGTGCTTGTCAATAAAAAAACCACTGCATAGCGAAAGATGTTTGTCAGATTGAAGCTATGAAACATACAATTCTTCACTTAGAAATAATGTGACATAAGACATAATGTTTTATTGGTACCACATCTCGTCTAGAAGTTTTGTTGCAAAAGTCAAACTTATGTTTTAATACATGTTGAAGATATTTATTTATAACCATATTAGATGTCAGCTCCAACTCAGGAAATGGATCCCTTATGCTTTCTCTAAGTGAGTGGCAGTGTGATTTTTGATTGAAAGGTTATTCCCACATGGTATATCCTTCCTTCTAATGATTTTCCTTACTATCACATTGAAAGAGGTGCATAATACCACGAGAGATATATCTCCATGTGGCTAATATGCTCCAAAGAGATGAAGAATAAGCGTGTTCCTAGGCCATCATCGAAACATACAGAGGGTTGACAACAGAACAGACACGAAAGCGACAACTTTTTCGTACACACGTGCTCTCTTAACACCAAACAACCTTGGAAGACGTAGAGGCGGTTGATGGGTAACAATTGGGCGTGTTTCTTAGCCAAGTGGTCGGCTATATGAAATATCTATCTTTTTCTACTACAACACCTCGAGCTCCATGATCAGGTTAAGAAAAACACTTAACTTCCCTCATTTACCTTCCCGCATTTAGGGTGCCTACTAAGATCAATTTTGTTACTGCCACGTAATCCCCAGTGATTGGCGTCAGAGAGAAGTCGCTGCTAGCAAAATTATGTTGCATAGTAAGCGGAGCCCTATGTACTGTAACTCAGCTGATTGTTTGATTTGTATGTGCCATGGCTAACTGAAACAACTTTGGACACGTCATGTTTTCTTTTTTTTTTTTAATTATCCATTTAAGAATATAGAGGGAACCAACACACAATAATGTGAGTTTTTTAATTTAATTCAGCTGCTCATTCAATGTTCATAAATGCTAACGACGAGTTTTTTTCTTTCTTGGAGCACAAGTTGTAATTATGAAAGTCCCCCTCTTATTTCTATTTCCAGTGGGATTTATTTCTCTACTTGTTGACCGTAAGAAAATATCAATTGGTTGGTATTTCTAAAGTCGCAAGCTGGTTCATAAAACTTGTCTATTATAGTTGCAGGTTGGTAAGGTAAATAGATCCATGTACAGACAAAGAGGAAGAGCCATTTCAGCATGGGCAAGGAGACCAAATTGTACACGTTTTTGGAAACCCCTATGGATGCAAGAGCATTTTCTAATATTGGACACAACATCACACTAGAAAATTATGAAACAAAGCTCATGAAGGTAGGGCCAGCCTGGACAAAAACAAAATCTTACTCCTACCCATCTAGGTGGCAATCACCTGTTCCTTGATCGTACGTAACCAACTCATTATCCGGCTTCAACTATGTAGCCTATCGTCATTGAAGTATTGGGGATTCAAACGAGTTATAAAAATTATGTAAGGTAATTTTCTGTAAATTTTGCAAGCTAATCTATGGCATTCACAAATTAAACTATTTACAATGACGAACGACTTTACTATGTAAATACAACAAGAGTAAATAATGATTTTATTTTTATGTTTAAATTAATGTCTCTAATATAGAAAGGTTTTGTAGGGAGGCTTTCATATTCCACCTTCCTAGCATCCATTTATCTATTTATTTCCAAAGACCAAGTTATTTTTCTAAGTAATTGTATTTGTACATGAGCCAAAGGAAAAGGGTCGGAGAAAGAATCGTTGGCTTAGATAAGCGGTGTCCATCATTTGGAAGATGGTTATCGCTGAGTAAATACGGCCAAGTAAAGAATAACCACTTTTACAGGTTAATTATCCCTCTCAACTTTCTACAACTTGTTTTTTAAGGCTTATGTTGAATCAGTTGGTTAATAAATATGTAAATTCAAATAATTGTTTGGTTAATAAATATGTAAATTCAAATAATTGTTAATAAATATGTAAGTTCAAATCTTTGAATTTGTAACAATTACCTTTTATAAGAAAACTAGCCCACAATCGAAGCACCAAACGGAGTCTATTAACTTGCTTAGAGCTATAGATATGTCCTATTATTGCTTCAATATGATTTCTCTACTTCCTCCATGGTTGTATATGGATTTCTTTGGCATAATCTCAAACCTTTTTAGAGGCTCGATGACCTTCCTCAAGTTTCAGTTTGTGGCTATGGATCTTTGTTTCCCTCAGATCACTGCATTAATCTTTAGTAGTTCATTTTCTTGCCTTGAATAACTATTAGAATTAGCTCTTTATACAGACAACGTCCAAAAATGTCTACTCAGACAATGACTCAGTAAGAACTCGAGTTTCTATTCATACGTAGAGAGGCTATCCATCTGCAACTTTGCCACATAAAGGCAGTATTGTGTCCAGCACTAGGGATTTGACGACATGCAACTTTCCACGAAGCTATCCATTGCATTGGATATGTTGTGTGGTGGATTAAGTTGTGGACTGCATTGGAGTGGTGGCTTTCGATATGTATTACATTGGAGAAGTAAAACATTAAATGTTTCTTAAGTAATGCTAATTACAATCTAGTATTAAATTGGCATTTGAGTGAAATTTGAAACGATTATTCTAAGTTTTAATAAATTCATACTCTTTTGCCTACAATAATAGGTCTAAATAAAAACTTTGCATACAAATTTGTTTGATCAAATATTTCCATTGAAACATTGGTTAAATAGTGAATATAATGGTTAGTCAAAAAAATTTAATGCTTGGTAAAAGCCTTTCAATCGCTTTGGCAGGTACTAATAAAATACTTTACTCTTATACAATAGAAAAATGTTTTAGATATAATTGTTAAAAAAATCATATTTTAGAAAGGAGTTTTTAAGATGGTTTAAATTAGTCATATATAATTCTTCATAATTATCAATTTAATTATTAATTTAGTAATAAAGATGGATTCTAGATTAATTTAATTATCAATTTAGTAATAAACGTACATTAAATTAAAATAGAAAATATAATAAAGAAAAAGCTAAATAACATAAATTTACTATTAAATCGAATTCATGAATTGCTCTGCAATTTCGTTTTAGGCACAGTGAAGAGTCATCAGCATCCAGAACAAACAGGGGAGGTCAGAGGGCTCTATGAAGGGCGGTAGAGGAGGGGGCTCCACTCCCTCTTACAAGGAGGTTGTGGCCAACAGAGGCAAGAAGCCTGTAGAAATTGTCAGGGAAACAGGGGTGGCTGGAAAAAAAAGCACGGAAGAGGGAACAGGAGAACCCACAGAAAAGGGTCAATATAGCACAAACGACACAGAGGTAGAAGACAAAATACAAGAAACTAAAGACAAGAAAAGCAAGGGTCCATGTAAACCCAAAACAGACACAACTCCCAGGGTTATTTTAAATAATCCAGAGCTGCAGGTGCACAGGGAGCACATGGGGACATATGCCATCATTTGTAAGTTCATGGGACTATGGCCCACTGAAAAAGCGTTACAATTGTGGATTAAATACCACTGGAAACCTAAAGGGAGCATAGATCTCCATCTTGGGTCCAAGGGTTTTTTTACGGTGGTGTTCACTAATATTGAAGACAAGGACAGAATATTTGAAGGAGGGCCTCACTTCTATGCTGCTGCGGGGCTCTACATGAGACCTTGGATGATGAACTTTGTCCCAGAGAAGGAAACTTTTACTTCAGTGCCGGTCTGGGTAAGGCTCTACTCTCTACCTCTGGATTATTGGCAAAATGAATTATTAGCAACCATAGGCAATAAATTAGGTCGCTATGTTAAAGCCTCTGAAGCCACTAGAAGGGGAAAATATACTTCCTTTCCTAGAATATGTGTAGACATGGATCTATCAGAAGCTCTACCATAAGAGATAATCTTGGAGGTTTTTTATGAAGAATGGGTGCAAACAGTAGATTATGAGCACATTCCTTTCAGATGTCAAAAATGCCATGAACATGGACATCTTGTCAGAGACTGTCCGCTCAACAAAGAAATAAACAAAAGGGGAATCAACAAAATGAAAGAATCAGATAGCTTCCAGAAAGTGGTTAATCAAGGTAAAGGAAGCAAAAGAGGACTGAAAAATCAGCAGAGCGAAGGTCAATAGTTCAAGCATAACAGTTTTCAGGTGCTTCAAGAAGAGGAAAAGATAACTATAGAAGATCAAACAATGGAAGGGAGTTCTGTAGAAAAGGAGAAGGAAAGAAACCTCGAACAAACACAAAATAATGAGTACCAAAAAGAAGCCATTATGAGCGATGCTGAACAAGAAATGGATCAGGAAATGACCTAGAATGATACGGAACCAAAGGAACATGAACTACTTGAAATTCTTGATAAGGAAAACCTAGACCTGGAAGGATTCTTGAGGCAAGGCATTACAGGGGGAGTGGATTCACTACCTCAAGAAGAACTCAGCAGAATACAATAGTTTTTTCTAAGGAAAACGCAAGCTGGGAAGTTAGAGAGAGGGAACAACATAGACAAGCATGATAACTGAAGGGTGAAAACGATGAAAGCTACACTGGGACTAGCTACTCGAAACCCAGGCAAGAAAAGAGGGAGGAAAAGGCAGAATGAACTCTTGATGGAGTGTGGAAAGCTGATGATTGATTCACGTAAGATGAAAGAATTAGCCAGCTACTCCTTTACAAATATTTTACAATGAAGTTGATATCTTGGAATATTAGAGGTCTAGGAAGTAAGAGAAAGCAGAGAATGCTTAGTAACAGAATGAAACAAGAAACTTTGGATATAATGTTCATCTAAGAAACGAAATGTTCCATTCAAAAGGTAAGACAAATCCACAGTAAATGGCTCAACAGCTATGAGTTCCTAGAAGTTAAAGCAGAGAATATAGCAAGGGGCATACTCACTCTATGGAATCCCCACAAAATTGTCATTCTGGAAGCTGAGGCTTCCAGAAATTACTTATTGGTTGTTATTCAACTCGTAGGAGAAAGGGACACCTTTCTGGTCACAAATGTTTATGGTCCTCAAAGAATATATGACAAACTTAAGTTTCTGGATACCCTGGTAGATCTCAAGAACAGACATACAGACATACCTTGGATCATGGGAGGGGATTTCGACATGATTAAATCCCTTTCAGAGAAAAAAGGAGGTACAAGATCTCTAAGCGAAGACTCCATGGCTTTCCAAACCTTTTCTAATAACATAAATTTGGTTGATACTAATTGGAATATTGGCCTCTTTACTTGGAATAACAGGAGGGGAGGAGAGGCCCTTGTTGCCTCAAAGCTAGACAAATTCTTCATCTCTGAGAATCTTATGTTCAATGGTAAAGAGGTCACGACGTGAGTTCTTCCCTTTGGAGGGTCAGACCATTGGCCAATTCAATTGGAAATCAAGGGTATAGGCACTCCTAGAAACAAACCTTTCAGATTTGAAAATATTTGGCTGTCACACCCAGACTTCATAAGCAACATTAAGAGATGGTGAATAGAGGACTTGTAGATTCAGGGGACCAGTATGTATCTTCTTCACAAAAGACTAAAGCACATCAAATTCCGGCTTAAATAATGGAACAAGAAGGATTTCGGTAATATTTTTGAAGAAAAGAAAGTAGTTGAAAACAAAATGTTGGTTCTCAACCAAGCTCTAATCAAGGAAATATTTGATAAAGACATCAGCAAGCAAGCAGATAAACATTATCAAGAATGGGAAAATCTATGTAAACAAGAGGAAACACTTTGGAGATAAAAGTATAGAGTTCAATGGCTAAAAGAATGAGAGCACAACACTAAGTTTTTCCATAGAACCACCATGGCCAATAGAGCTCACAATAGCATCTCTTTAATCAAGAATGAAGTAGGAGAACTGTAGATCTCCCATAAGGCTATAGAAGTTGTGTTATTTCACCACTTCCAAGGTATAACACAGGAGAACAATTTAGATAGAGAGCAATCTTAAAAATGACTCCCACCAAACTGAATCGGAAATATCAAAATACTCATATGTATATCTAATACATTTTTTTATTTCTTCTAGGCAATGAGAATAATGTATATCTCTATTCTTCCTGTGTGCATTATGAAGTTCAACAACTGATTGTAATAACAATATATTTGATGCAAATATTGGATGATCTGCAATGAACTTCAAAATTGCCAAACCTAATGACGGTGTCCATTCTGCATTAGTTGAATACTTCATGCCCCATATTAGTGTTTTCCCATCAATTTTTTGATCGAAATTGATGTTGGAAGCTAATGTCGTTAAGTTTCTCAATGCATTTCTTCTCACCATGCGATCCAAAAATAAACCTTTGCATGTCAATAGTTTCTTCCAACACATCAAAAGTAGGCTCTGGCATGTATGATTTCTTTATACATTCAATTAATGATGACAAGCTCCCAACTTACTTCCTCCTCAATGTGACTCAAAAATGACTAAACATTTGATCAATATGGTCATGTGTGTGCCCAACAAGAAGGAAACCAACATTTATCTTCTGAAAAATTCTCAATTCAACAAGCATGTTTAGATATCCAAAAACAATATGATTTTTTTTTTCATGACAAGTATTGTCTAATTGTAGATACAAAACTTCAGGAAGATTACCAAACCAATGAGAAAGCACATCATGAATTATGGTTATTGTCAGATTTGCATCATTATGAATATTTGGCAACATTTTCCCATTGAATACCATACAACCAACCAAGTGATACTGAACAAAATTTCTTCCTGTAAATTTTTGGGTGTGCAAACAAAATGTGGTAGAAGTGTTTTCTTCTGGTCCATACCATCAATTATCAAACCCAAATATTTATTTTGATTATCATAACGCTTCTTTCAATGCGTATACAACTTTTTCCTTTCACTTGTTTGTTGTTCGTGATGCTCTTGAAGTACTCTGAAAATGGAATCTACACGACATAAAAGAAATTCATTAAGAAATATGTTTTCATAGTTGATGACTATAAAATTTTAAAGTTAAAGTTATGAATTCTTACTTCTTTTTGACCCTTCACATTTATCCATTTTTTTAATTTAAGAGAAGCACATGTACTGCAAATCCCCATCCTTGTCTTCTTAGGAATATGGATGTTGTTGAATTATTTCTTCCATATTTTCACAAAATATTGATATGTAATCAATCGACCATGTCCCTCAACACCTTCTGCATATTCTTTGTATAAGTTGTAGATTTCTCATCTTAAAAAATTATGTGGAATATGTATTATCTCTCTATTTGGCATACATTCTCCATGATTTGAAAAGAAATCTTTCATCCAAGACATTGTAGTATTTGATAATGGCCCAAATTGTCGTTTATGACGAACTTTTGAATAAAATGTGGGATCCTTTTCCAAATTTTCTTGGATTCTTGACAGACAAAAATTACCCATCAACCGAAACATTTTGAAAGCCTTTATACAGATAAATAAAGACCCAATATGATAATCATAACCTAACAATGTAGATTGCATGAACCCCACTAAATATGAATTTTGCATGCTTTTATTCATTGACAAATATCTCTTCCTTTTCTCTAATGCAAACCTGAAATCCATATGTTTCAAGCAATATTTTTGACAACATTCACTTGAAATGAGAGCGCTGATAGAACTTCTTCTCGTCAGATATTTTTCTCTACCCCTTTTATAACTAGAACATCTTGGATTGATACGAAAAAGGTATGTTCTTACTCCTCGATACAATATTTCCTGGCAACATCTCCATCATTGGATCATCATTTGTATACGAATTTTCATCATCATTATGAGGAACGTTATCCACACAATGATCATATGTGCTTTCGAAATACTGACTTGGAGGATATTATTCATCTTTCCCTTCTTTAGTGCTACCCTCATAGTCCTTAGAATTAGGACTAAATGGAAAATTTGAGTCGATGGATATTGGATATTCTTCATCATGTGCATTGTGAGTGTTGCTCTTATAGTCCACAGGATTAGGAATACATCGAAAATGTGACTATTTACTTACTGAAAATTCTTCATCCTACCCTTCGTCATTGCTGCTTTCATAGTCCTTAGGATTAGGACTAAGTGCTTCATCCTGTCCTTCGTCACTACTACTCTCACAGTCCTTAGGATTAGGACTAGGTGGAAAATGTGACTCTCGATTTATTGGAAATTATTCATCTTATTATTCATCATTACTGCTCTCATAGTCCATGGGATTAGGAATAAGTGTAATCCACAACACTTTTTTTATTTGAAAATCTTCATCATTGTTGCTCTCAAAGTCCATAGGATTAGGATTAAGTGGACATCGTGACACTTTATTCATTTGAAATGATTCATCATGTTCTTCATCACTGCTACTCTCATAGTCCATAGGATTAGGACTACATGGACACTATGACACTCTATTCATTTGAAATTCTTCATCATTGTCGCTCTCATAGTCTATAGGATTAGGACTAAGTGGACATTGTGACACTCTATTCATTTGAAATTCTTCATCATGCTCTTCATCACTGCTGCTCTCATAGTCCATAGGATTAAGACTAAGTGGACATTGTGACATTCTATTCATTTGAAATTCTTCATCATGCTCTTCATCATTGATGCTCTCGTAGTCCATAGGATTAGGACTAAGTGGAAACCGCAACTCTTTATTTATTTGAAAATCTTCATCATGTTCTTAATCACTGTTGCTCTCATAGTCCATAGGATTAGGACTAAGTGAAAATCGTGACTATTTATTTATTTGAAATTCTTCATCCTATCATTCATCAGTATTTCTTTCATAGTCCTTAGGATTAGGACTAAGTGGAATATTTGACTCTCTATTCATAGTGGAATAATTTCCATTATATTCATCAATATGAATAGAGTTTTTATGCGACAAAGATTTTGATGCTTCACAAAGAGAAACTTCACTATCAGAAGAATCCATGTCTTTCAAATAGAAGATGTTGAATGCTACAAATGTACTATCTCTTAATGATAATATATAGCTTAAAGAATGAAAATTTCCCTCCAAAGTTTCCATCCAAAAAATTTCGCCGAAATTTTTTCCTCCAAAATTTTTGTATCATGTATTTTCCTCCATAATTTTCTTTTACAATTTATTGAAAAATTTTAATTAAAATTTTCTTACTAAATAAATCTTTTAAACTAAATCTTTTACCTAAATTAGTTTTTCACTTAAAATATATAACATTTACTAGACAATTGAATGGTTTTTTTAATTATTATTATATCTTCTAAAACAAATTAATCCCACATTCACCGCGCGGCAAAACAATTACGTAATGTTCGCTTTATATTAATTTACTATATCTCCATAAAAACAAGATTTATATGTTAAAGTATTTATAAAAACAAATTAATCTCACATTCACCGTGTGGTAAAACAACTCTGTAATGTTCGTTTTATCATAGTTCCCTATATCGCCATAACAAAATTTACATGTTAAAGTTTTAATAAAAACAAATTAGTCCCACATTAACCATGTGGTAAAACAATTCCATAATTTCCGCTATAACATAAATTTCATTATCACCATTCCTCACATCACATCAAGGTTTTTCGAGGTTTGTTAAAAGACTTGGAGCGAATTTGTGGAGCATCTACATTGCTATCAACAACATATTCAACGAAATATTATCGAATAAGAAATGTTAGTTTCCATTTTGTTGTGTGCAAGTTTTAAAATTCAATAGGTTTAATGAAATTTAATTTATTTTTAGAAATTAAAAAATTAGATGAGCCAAATTTACCCACTACGTCCTTAGTGGATGTGGTGGGCCTGATCGTGCTCGTCGGTGGCACCTAACCCAGTGACCTAATGGGCCCATGTGGGAGGGGCAAGCGGGGGGACGAGGGCTGGCGCCCAGCCTCCCACCCCACCTCGGTGGGCTGTTGGTGGGGTAGGGCCAGGCAGGGTTGCGCCTAGCCCCCGGCCCCACCCGAGCGGGTCATTGGGCCGCCAGGGTGGGGTGAGGGTTGGGCACAATCGGCCTTCCACCCCTAGCGGGTCGTTGGGCTACAGGGGTGGGGCGGGATACGGTTGCATGGTTGGGGCCGTCGAGGTGGGGCAGGGAAGAGTTGCATTTTCTTTATTTCTTATATTTTTTTAAAATTTTAAATGGTTATGTTTTAAAAAATTATTTATCATTTATCATTTTGTTAGTTAATTTAAGCTAATCTTCTTTTGTAATTTACTGATTTATATATATGTGTATTTTGTTGCAAGAAAATGGCATCAAGGAAGATTCATGTGAATCTTTCTAGACCAAAAACTGCCAAAATTAAAGATGGATCCTCAAATAGCACTGTTGAACGAACCAAACCTGAGTTGATAACTACAAATATATCAAGTGCCTCAAAAGAGAAGAAGACAATTTCATACTGGAAGAAATCAAAAGAAGTGAATGTTGAGATTGCAACAAGATGATGGAGCTTAATGAAAAGAGTCGCCTTCACTAAGTAGGCCCGCAGGCAAATTATGGCGCAAAGTCTATTTTTAGACATATGGATCATGCCTATGAGTTGCAGGATGTTGTTTATGGATGATTGGTCAAGTTGGCAAAAATAGACGGACTTCTATTTTTAGAAAACAGCGGTGACACTGTCAAGTCTAATTATAGAGCAGTCAAATATTATTAGCTTATAATAATATTTAGACTATAAACTTTATCTTATTCTCATGGAGCACTTCAGTTTGAGCTACAGATGTGGCACATGCAGCTCTCAGAAGGAAATATGTTTTCTTTGTGGGTCAGTTGAGTTGTTGCATGCATGACTTCAATTAGAACTCAATCAGTTGAGTTTGGTGGAGTTGATTGTGGAGTTGATTGTGGAGTTGATGGAGTTGTGTTCAATTTGACTTGGTTAAACTAGTTGTAATTAGTCTAACTGCAAATAGACTAATGATGAGTTGTTAAACTAATTATTAACTCATAATGCAACTAAAAAATACATCAGTTAACTCAGTTGCATGTCAGTGCATGTTCAGTTCAACAGGGACAGGTGTTAGAGGATCAGATTGCTATCAGTTGTGACTATAGTTGTGCATGAG
>APFE031073773.1:0-10472 GCA_000404065.3 Pinus taeda | reverse complement strand
AAAAAAAAACTATTATTTAACCATTTTTTGTTATTTTTTTCCTATAAAAATTGTGGTTTTGAGATGTCATTTCTAGCAAAAAATCATCAAAATGTGTAATATTTTAGTTATATTTATGTTGAAAATGGTTATTTTTATGTCAATTGTTAAAAATTATTGTTTTTTAGAGACAATTATTTGATGTGCATTGAAAAAATAATTATCGATATATAAATATGTAGAATATTGAAACTTTAAAATATCGACCTCCTTCTTTAACTATGCAAAAAAATAAAAACCTCACTACAAAAAAAATAAATAAATAAAATAACATAAAGAACAAGACCACTTCAAAAATTGTTAAATTTAGAAAATAATTATTCGACACTTTTTAAAATCAGCATGAAAATCACTAACATTCTAAAAACTAATGTACATAAAAAAAATTAAAGTGTCAAAAAATATCCTAAAAACATATGTATTCTGCATCTTTTCAAAATCAGGTCACTTTTTTTCTACCTCTACGAAACAGGTAATCGTATCAATTCCCATTTCAAAGTTTACATTGTTAACTTCATAAATAAATTATGTGGAAATTTACTTAATTATTACATTTTTATGGTACCATAAAGATATCTTATTTATATATATGTATTTACTAATTTCAAAATTATAATTACATCTTCATTCAAATTATTTTTTTGTGTAAGCTTGGTAGGACCTTTCTTTTCATCATCTTAGCAAAAACAAGAAGGTTACATCTAGATGCTAAATGATTAGGTGGCCTCAACCTGCTTTGAGGGAAACCAAGTTTGTTGGCCACCTAACGACATGATAAGCCATCCAAAAACAAAATATAATAATTTTATCTGTCCATGCCAAGAAAGCTTGATTTTCCTTATGTTTCCTAATGTCTAGATATTTATAAACATACTAAAGGTATCGAAAAGATAAAAATTGCTTCCTACAATAACAATAAAAAAAGAGGTGATACACCAGACGACTCATCGTTAGCAGAGTCAACCAAAGTCAGATCCTTTACACTTAGCACGTGAAGTTCATATTGCAGAATGCATGGGATATTTTGTTCTATTCGACTAAGGCAACCATTTTGCTTCTGAACATGGAATTTAATTTGTTGAAAATCATGATTATAATCCAGGAATTCCTGAGAGGACGTGGTTGATCCTAAAGGGATATGCTCCAAGTCTTTGACCAAGAGACTCTTCAGCATCCAATACTCTATTTATACTGAGATGTTCAGCCCAGAGAGTGCTTGGGGTCAGGCATCAAGGTCTGCCATTCATCCAGGTCGATGTCTAGTAATTCAGCTTTCGCATTTAGCTCGGCTTCCCATTGTGCTATGATTTGACGGACCAGGGCAAAACCCGCATGATATGCAAAATCTGCTTCATCAATAATACGTAAGGTGGACTTACACCCATAAGTTTTACCAGTAGAGTTGTCGAGAGTATTAGACTTTATGGTAGTTTTGGACTGGTTCCCGTGACCACGAGAACCCCGGGTGGTATTTCCTTTCCACGAAGCAACGTGAGCCATTGTGCTGGAGTGGCAGAACAAACAAAGAAACCTGAAACCAACATTATTAAAACCAGAAGGTTGACCCAAGCACTCTGGTACCCTGGAGCACAGTGCTTCCAGGGGTCGCACCTAACCAAGGGACATGCCAAAGCTACCAAGTGTGAGAGCTATAACCCATACAAAAACTATCTGCATCTCCTTTTGCACCCCAGGAACCTGAAATAGAAGTAATCATAGGACCCATAATCATGAGTCCGGCTATACTCAAAACAATTGAGGGCATAATTATAGACCAAACCATATCCACTCTAAAACTATGAGAAATCGGGGTCGAGACCACAAATTTCCAACAGAGGAGTAAAGTTAGTGTGCCAGTAACAGAAACAGAAAGACTAGGAGCGATCCCTAGGCCGAACCCAACAAATACCCATGCGAGCCAACATAATTCCAAAGAACACAAACAATGGAATATAAAAAATGAGAAAGCTTTCAAACAATTATGGAACAACATCAAAAGATTGGAGGGAGTATGCCTTCCAAACCAACCTATTAAAAGCGCGTCCCTTCTTCCAGTGAACCCACAGACAAGTATAACGAGCCATGACAAAGATGCAAATGAGATTGCTGAGAACATACCCAAGACAGACGACCTGTACCCATTGTAAATGAACCAGAGCCTTGCGAAGTACCTTAATGGACTCCTTCCACGGGCTTTTGAACTGCTCAGACCCAACCATATGCAAATATAAATCACAAACAAGATACTTACCAATTTTACCAACGAAAAGGTCGGGAGCTTACTTCCTAAAACTATTGTTGTCGTCTTCCATAATGGCATTCATTGCACTCATGCATGAGGACACCACTCTTTGTGCCTCTTGCATGTGGAGGATGGAGAAGGATCGCCTTGAGATCCACATAGTATCCATCAAACAGTGGCGTGATGATAACCTTCTAGCTCACATCCTCATCAAGAAATCTTCTTTCAAATTATTAATAATGATATAATAAAACAATAACATACCATTAATAATGAAAAATTTAGAAAAATACATATATATTTAATTTTGTTTGAAAAAAACACTAAACCATATTTAAATTAAGATATATCACATTAAATATTACAATGTCCAATTAACATATTACTTGTATTCTAAAGATTATAGACATGTTCTCATAAGAGTCAACCAATTCTTATAGTTTGTGATGCCTTGAAATGATTTATGCTAATCCATTTTCTAATGTCCATGGTAAATTGTAATTTTTTAAGAACTCATTTTTATAGATATAATAAAGAAAAAGCTAAATAACATAAATTTACTATTAAATCGAATTCATGAATCGCTCTGCAATTTTTTTTAGGCACAGTGAAGAGTCATCAGCATCCAGAACAAATAGGGGAGGTCAGAGGGCTCTATGAAGGGCAGTAGAGGAGGGGGCTCCACTCCCTCCTACAAGGAGGCTGTGGCCAGCAGAGGCAAGAAGCCTGTAGAAATTGTCAGGGAAACAAAGGTGGCTGGAAAAAAAAAGCACGAAAGAGGGAACATGAGAACCCATAGAAAAGGGTCAATATAGCACAAACGACATAGAGGTAGAAGTCAAAATACAAGAAACTAAAGACAAGAAAAGCAAGGGTCCCTGTAAACCCAAAACGGACACAACTCCCAGGGTTATTTTAAATAATCGAGAGCTACAGGTGCACAGGGAGCACATGGGGACATATGCCATCATTTGTAAGTTCATGGGACTATGGCCCACTGAAAAAGCGTTACAATCGTGGATTAAATACCACTGGAAACCTAAAGGGAGCATAGATCTCCATCTTGGGTCCAAGGGTTTCTTTACGGTGGTGTTCACTAATATTGAAGACAAGGACAGAATATTTGAAGGAGGGCCTTACTTCTATGCTGCTGCGGGGCTCTACATGAGACCTTGGATGATGAACTTTGTCCCAGAGAAGGAAAATTTTACTTCAGTGCCGGTCTGGGTAAGGCTCTACTCTCTACCTCTGGATTATTGGCAAAATGAATCGTTAGCAACCATAGGAAATAAATTAGGTCGCTATGTTAAAGCCTCTGAAGCCACTAGAAGGGGAAAATATACTTCCTTTCCTAGAATATGTGTAGACATGGATCTATCAGGAGCTCTACCATAAGAGATAATCTTGGAGGTTTTTTATGAAGAATGGGTGCAAACAGTAGATTATGAGCACATTCCTTTCAGATGTCAAAAATGCCATGAACATGGACATCTTGTCAGAGACTGTCCGCTCAACAAAGAAATAAACAAAAGAGGAATCAACACAATAAAAGAATCAGATAGCTTCCATAAAGTGGTTAATCGAGGTAAAGGAAGCAAAAGAGGACTGAAAAATCAGTAGAGCGAAGGTCAATAGTTCAGGCATAACAGTTTTTAGGTGCTTCAAGAAGAGGAAAAGATAACTATAGAAGATCAAACAATGGAAGGGAGTAATGTAGAAAAGGAGAAGGAAAGAAACCTCGAACAAACACAAAATAATGAGTACCAAAAAGAAGCCATTATGAGCGATGCTGAACAAGAAATGGATCAAGAAATGACCTATAATGATACGGAACCAGAGGAACATGAACTACTAGAAATTCTTGATAAGGAAAACCTAGACCTAGAAGGATTCTTGAGGCAAGGCATTACTGGGGGAGTGGATTCGCTACCTCAAGAAGAACTCAGCAGAATACAATAGTTGTTTCTATGGAAAACGCAAGCTGGGAAGTTAGAGAGAGGGAACAACATAGACAAGCATGATAACTGAAGGGTGAAAACGATGAAAGCTATGCTGGGACTAGCTACTCAAAACCCAGGCAAGAAAAGAGGGAGGAAAAGTCAGAATGAACTCTTGATGGAGTGTGGAAAGCTAATGATTGATTCACGTAAGATGAAAGAATTAGCCAGCTACTCCTTTACAAATATTTTACAATGAAGTTGATATCTTGGAATATTAGAGGTCTAGGAAGTAAGAGAAAGTAGAGAATGCTTAGTAACAGAATGAAACAAGAAACTTCAGATATAATGTTCATCCAAGAAACGAAATGTTCCACTCAAAAGGTAAGACAAATCCACAGTAAATGGCTCAACAGCTATGAGTTCCTAGAAGTTAAAGCAGAGAATATAGCAGGGGGCATACTCACTCTTTGGAATCCCCAACAAATTGTCATTCTGGAAGCTGAGGCTTCCAGAAATTACTTATCGGTTGTTATTCAACTCGTAGGAGAAAGGGACACCTTTCTGGTCACAAATGTTTATGGTCCTCAAAGAATAGATGACAAACTTAAGTTTCTGGATACCCTGGTAGATCTCAGGAATAGACATACAGA
This sequence comes from Pinus taeda, assembly GCA_000404065.3. NCBI lineage: Eukaryota > Viridiplantae > Streptophyta > Pinopsida > Pinales > Pinaceae > Pinus > Pinus taeda. The sequence goes on along the minus strand of APFE031073773.1, from coordinate 5,601 downwards.
CATACCCTGGATCATGGGAGGGGATTTCGACATGATTAAATCCCTTTCAGAGAAAAAAGGAGGTACAAGATCTCTAAGCGAAGACTCCATGGCTTTCCAAACCTTTTCTGATAACATAACTTTGGTTGATACTAATCGGAATATTGGCCTCTTTACTTGGAATAACAGGAGGGGAGGAGAGGCCCTTGTTGCCTCAAAGCTAGACAGATTCTTCATCTCTGAGAATCTTATGCTGAATGGTAAAGAGGTCACGACGCGAGTTCTTCCCTTTGGAGGGTCAGACCATTGGCCAATTCAATTGGAAATCAAGGGTATAGGCACTCCTAGAAACAAACCTTTCAGATTTGAAAATATTTGGCTGTCACACCCAGACTTCATAAGCAACATTGAGAGATGGTGAATAGAGGACTTGCAGATTCAGGGGACCAGTATGTATCTTCTTCACAAAAGACTAAAGCACATCAAATTCCGGCTTAAAGAATGGAACAAGAAGGATTTCGGTAATATTTTTGAAGAAAAGAAAGTAGTTGAAAACAAAATGTTGGTTCTCAACCAAGCTCTAATCAAGGAAATCTTTGATAAAGACATCAGCAAGCAAGCAGATAAACATTATCAAGAATGGGAAAATCTATGTAAACAAGAGGAAACATTTTGGAGACAAAAGTCTAGAGTTCAATGGCTAAAAGAAGGAGAGCACAACACTAAGTTTTTCCATAGAACCACCATGGCCAATAGAGCTCACAATAGCATCTCTTCAATCAAGAATGAAGTAGGAGAACTGTAGATCTCCCATAAGGCTATAGAAGTTGTGTTAGTTCACCACTTCCAAGGTATAACACAGGAGAACAATTTAGATAGAGAGCAATCTTAAAAATGACTCCCACCAAACTGAATCAGAAATATCAAATTACTCATATGTATATCTAATACATTTTTTTATTTCTTCTAGGCAATGAGAATAATGTATATCTCTATTCTTCCTATGTGCATTATGAAGTTCAACAACTGATTGTAATAACAATATATTTGATGCAAATATTGGATGATCTGGAATGAACTTCAAAATTGCCAAACCTAATGACAGTGTCCATTCTGCATTAGATGAATACTTCATGCCGCATATTAGTATTTTCCCATCAATTTTTTTGATCGAAATTGATGTTGGAAGCTAATGTCGTTAAATTGCTCAATGCATTTCTTCTCACCATGTGATCCGAAAATAAACCTTTGCATGTCAACAATTTCTTCCAACACATCAAAAGTAGGCTCTGGCATGTATGATTTCTTTATACATTCAATTAATGATGACAAGCTCCCAACTTACTTCCTCCTCAATGTGACTCAAAAACGACTAAACATTTGATCAATATGGTCATGTGTGTGCCCAACAAGAAGGAAACCAACATTTATCTTCTGAAAAATTCTCAATTCAACAAGCATGTTTAGATATCCAAAAACAATATGATTTTTATTTCATGACAAATATTGTCTAATTGTAGATACAAAACTTCAGGAAGATTACCAGACCAATGAGAAAGCACATCATGAATTATGGTTATTGTCAGATTTGCATCATTATGAATATTTGGCAACATTTTCCCATTGAATACCATACAACCAACCAAGTGATACTGAACAAAATTTCTTCCTGTAAATTTTTGGGTGTGCAAACAAAATGTGGTAGAAGTGTTTTCTTCTGGTCCATACCATCAATTATCAAACCCAAATATTTATTTTGATTATCATAACGCTTCTTTCGATGCTTATACAACTTTTTCCTTTCACTTGTTTGTTGTTCGTGATGCTCTTGAAGTGCTCTGAAAATGGAATCTACACGACATAAAAGAAATTCATTAAGAAATATGTTTTCATAGTTGATGACTATAAAATTTTAAAGTTAAAGTTATGAATTCTTACCTCTTTCTGACCCTTCACATTTATCCATTTTTTTATTTAAGAGAAGCACATGTACTGCAAATTCCCATCCTTGTCTTCTTAGGAATATGGACATTGTTGAATTATTTCTTCCATATTTTCACAAAATATTGATATGTAATCAATCGACCATGTCCCTCAACACCTTCTACATATTCTTTGTATAAGTTGTAGATTTCTCATCTTAAAAAATTATGTGGAATATGTATTATCTCCCTATTTGGCATACATTCTCCATGATTTGAAAAGAAATCTTTCATCCAAGACATTGTAGTATTTGATAATGGCCCAAATTGTCGTTTATGACGAACTTTTGAATAAAATGTGGGATCCTTTTCCAAATTTTCTTGGATTCTTGACAGACAAAAATTACCCATCAACCGAAACATTTTGAAAGCCTTTATACAGATAAATAAAGACCCAATATGATAATCATAACCTAACAATGTAGATTGCATGAACCCCACTAAATATGAATTTTGCATGCTTTTATTCATTGACAAATATCTCTTCCTTTTCTCTAATGCAAACCTGAAATCCATATGTTTCAAGCAATATTTTTGACAACATTCACTTGAAATGAGAGCGCTGATAGAACTTCTTCTCGTCAGATATTTTTCTCTACCCCTTTTATAACTAGAACATCTTGGATTGATACGAAAAAGGTATGTTCTTACTCCTCGATACAATATTTCCTGGCAACATCTCCATCATTGGATCATCATTTGTATACGAATTTTCATCATCATTATGAGGAACGTTATCCACACAATGATCATATGTGCTTTCGAAATACTGACTTGGAGGATATTATTCATCTTTCCCTTCTTTAGTGCTACCCTCATAGTCCTTAGAATTAGGACTAAATGGAAAATTTGAGTCGATGGATATTGGATATTCTTCATCATGTGCATTGTGAGTGTTGCTCTTATAGTCCACAGGATTAGGAATACATCGAAAATGTGACTATTTACTTACTGAAAATTCTTCATCCTACCCTTCGTCATTGCTGCTTTCATAGTCCTTAGGATTAGGACTAAGTGCTTCATCCTGTCCTTCGTCACTACTACTCTCACAGTCCTTAGGATTAGGACTAGGTGGAAAATGTGACTCTCGATTTATTGGAAATTATTCATCTTATTATTCATCATTACTGCTCTCATAGTCCATGGGATTAGGAATAAGTGTAATCCACAACACTTTTTTTATTTGAAAATCTTCATCATTGTTGCTCTCAAAGTCCATAGGATTAGGATTAAGTGGACATCGTGACACTTTATTCATTTGAAATGATTCATCATGTTCTTCATCACTGCTACTCTCATAGTCCATAGGATTAGGACTACATGGACACTATGACACTCTATTCATTTGAAATTCTTCATCATTGTCGCTCTCATAGTCTATAGGATTAGGACTAAGTGGACATTGTGACACTCTATTCATTTGAAATTCTTCATCATGCTCTTCATCACTGCTGCTCTCATAGTCCATAGGATTAAGACTAAGTGGACATTGTGACATTCTATTCATTTGAAATTCTTCATCATGCTCTTCATCATTGATGCTCTCGTAGTCCATAGGATTAGGACTAAGTGGAAACCGCAACTCTTTATTTATTTGAAAATCTTCATCATGTTCTTAATCACTGTTGCTCTCATAGTCCATAGGATTAGGACTAAGTGAAAATCGTGACTATTTATTTATTTGAAATTCTTCATCCTATCATTCATCAGTATTTCTTTCATAGTCCTTAGGATTAGGACTAAGTGGAATATTTGACTCTCTATTCATAGTGGAATAATTTCCATTATATTCATCAATATGAATAGAGTTTTTATGCGACAAAGATTTTGATGCTTCACAAAGAGAAACTTCACTATCAGAAGAATCCATGTCTTTCAAATAGAAGATGTTGAATGCTACAAATGTACTATCTCTTAATGATAATATATAGCTTAAAGAATGAAAATTTCCCTCCAAAGTTTCCATCCAAAAAATTTCGCCGAAATTTTTTCCTCCAAAATTTTTGTATCATGTATTTTCCTCCATAATTTTCTTTTACAATTTATTGAAAAATTTTAATTAAAATTTTCTTACTAAATAAATCTTTTAAACTAAATCTTTTACCTAAATTAGTTTTTCACTTAAAATATATAACATTTACTAGACAATTGAATGGTTTTTTTAATTATTATTATATCTTCTAAAACAAATTAATCCCACATTCACCGCGCGGCAAAACAATTACGTAATGTTCGCTTTATATTAATTTACTATATCTCCATAAAAACAAGATTTATATGTTAAAGTATTTATAAAAACAAATTAATCTCACATTCACCGTGTGGTAAAACAACTCTGTAATGTTCATTTTATCATAGTTCCCTATATCGCCATAACAAAATTTACATGTTAAAGTTTTAATAAAAACAAATTAGTCCCACATTAACCATGTGGTAAAACAATTCCATAATTTCCGCTATAACATAAATTTCATTATCACCATTCCTCACATCACATCAAGGTTTTTCAAGGTTTGTTAAAAGACTTGGAGCGAATTTTTGGAGCATCTACATTGCTATCAACAACATATTCAATGAAAGATTATCGCATAAGTAGTTTCCCTTTTGTTGTGTGCAAGTTTTAAAATTCAATAGGTTTAATGAAATTTAATTTATTTTTAGAAATTAAAAAATTAGATGAGCCAAATTTACCCACTATGTCCGCAGTGGACGTGGTGGGCCTGATCGTGCTCGTCGGTGGCACCTAACCCAGTGGCCCAATGGGCCCATGTGGGAGGGGCAAGCGGGGGAACGAGGGCTGGCGCCCAGCCTCCCACCCCACCTCGGTGGGCTGTTGGTGGGGGAGGGGCAGGCAGGGTTGCGCCTAGCCCCCGGCCCCACCCCAGCGGGTCATTGGGCCGCTAGGGTGGGGTGAGGGTTAGGCACAATCGGCCTTCCACCCCCTAGTGGGTCGTTGGGCTACGGGGGTGGGGCGGTAGACGGTTGCATGGTTGGGGTCGTCGGGGTGGGGCAGGGAAGAGTTGCATTTTCTTTATTTCTTATATTTTTTTAAATTTTAAATGGTTATGTTTTAAAAAATTATTTATCATTTATCATTTTGTTTGTTAATTTAAGCTAATGTTCTTTTGTAATTTACTGATTTATATATATGTGTATTTTGTTGCAAGAAAATGGCATCAAGGAAGATTCATGTGAATCTTTCTAGACCAAAAACTGCCAAAATTAAAGATGGATCCTCAAATAGCACTGTTGAACGAACCAAACCTAAGTTGATAACTACAAATATATCAAGTGCCTCAAAAGAGAGGAAGACGATTTCATACTGGAAGAAATCAAAAAAAGTGAATGTTGAGATTGCAACAAGATGATGGAGCTTAGTGAAAAGAGTCGCCTTCACTAAGTAGGCCCACAGGCAAATTATGGCGCAAAGTCTATTTTTAGACTATGTCTATTTTTAGACATATGGATCATGTCTATGAGTTGCAGGATGTTGTTTATGGATGATTGGTCAAGTTTGCAAAAATAGATGGACTTCTATTTTTAGACAACAGCGGTGACACTGTCAAGTCTAATTATAGAGCAGTCAAATATTATTAGCTTATAATAATATTTAGACTATAAACTTTATCCTATTCTCTTG
>APFE031073769.1:75554-95185 GCA_000404065.3 Pinus taeda | reverse complement strand
TCTAATTCCATGTCTAGTTCTGAATCTGCATGGCCTTATCTGACAAAATGGCAAAATACTTAATAAAAGAAAATGACTGTTGGCCATGATGATATCAATGAATATTATTGTATTCTATCTAGATATAACATGTCAATTCTTAATAGTTTCCATGCATTTTGGAAAGAAAATGAAATCCATAATCATCTCGTTAGACAACCTAAAGTAAATTGAGAGCGGTGATTCTCTTAGATGTTTAAAGGTCCTCTATCAAGTGCCATAGTATATGGGCTTTTGGAGATAAGTGGAAGAAATGAGGGAAGGTTTCCTCCTAATTGCAGAACGTATAGGCAGGAGAAACAATTTTCATTTTAATTGAAATCCTATGGTCGAGACTTGCAATATGAGAGACTAGGCAAATAAGGATTTTTTGGATTCAACTGGACCTTTCCAGTATTATTTTTCTGCTCAACCAAGTAGTCAATTTATAATTGTACTCCATTTTCATTTAGCTTGTCCTTAAATTCATTTGACACAACTATTTTTAGATTTCCTGATTGATATTTGCACTTATCTTGGCCCACTCAATCTAATCCAATAGGTAGCCGAAATGATGATGTCATAGTGATGTGAGGCCATTGGGGGGCCATGTTGAGTTCTCTAAGTGCTAAGATGAGAGAGAGGGCTTCATAAATGATGCATAAGGGGATGACCCCTTGATGTCCATAGAAGTCATCATGTGGTGCTCCAAAGTGGATTTGGGCACAAACACTGGTCTCATGGGTTTGCTGATGAAGGATAAGCCTGTAGACTGCTCCAGGTGAGGGTACTGATGATGGTGGTTGCCCTCCCATGTCTCAAGGATGAGACAAATCTCCTCTGGGCCTTGGATCAATTGCCAAATTGTGTGTACATTGCTAAGCTGGCTGGGATAATGCTAGTCCAAGTGCATGATCTCGTGAATAATGGGGGGCAATGAACAAGCTGTTGAGAGTGCTCGTGAGATGAAATAACACTCTATCACATGATGGGGTCCCATGGCTCTCAACACATCCCCTGCAAGTGTCAATATGATCCTTTGGTGGGCTTGGGCCCCAGTTAAGGTGCCCATCCCTAGTTAAATAATTGGTAGAGTGTTTCTCCAACACATACCCCAAAGCTAGAGTGGGGCTTGATGGTAAGGTCTTCGGTGAGTCCAAGTGTTATCAACTCTATGTAAAATGTGGTACTAGATCATCTGTCAAGTGTTGCAGAATTTTATTGTCTAGAGGTTATTTTTTAATTGTTAAATTTCCCCTTCTGATGGGATGTCTATGTAATATTTGATGTAAAAGGTGTTGTCTATAGAAGTTATAGGAGGTATGAATACTTAATTTTACACCTTAACTCCTAAAATTACTACCTAGACACACTTTGAGGGTGGAAAATATTTATAAACCCCTTTGGAGTCATTTGTTTTATTTTTCGGCCAAAAATGCCAAAATAATTAACCGGAAAATTGTCAAAAGATAAAAATGAGAAAACTAAATTCTCTCCAAGTGGAAAAATTATTAAAAATTGATGAGGACCTTTCCAAAAAGGAATCAAGTCAAAAAATGAGAAAAGTTGCATTTTCAAGGCAGAAAAATCCAACTCAAAAATTCATTGGGTTAGAAAGAAAACATTTTCTCAAGGAAATTGATTTTTTTGGTCCACGTGGTTATTTTGAATGAGAGAATTTCGAGAAATTAATCTTTGAAGTTTTTTGAATCAAGGCCGTGGGGTTTCTTGAGGTCTGGTGCAAGTCGTTCATCACTGAAGCTTGTCATTCATTGTCTTGTGCCTTCCTTTTTGGTATTTGATCACTTTAGGAGTGATTGTTGTTGTATAGGTTGCTAATATTCTTTGTAATCTCCTCAAGGTGTTGGAAGATCCTTTCTAATTGTCTAAGAGGCTTCTTCTTCATTGTAAGTTAATAATAAAATTGATCTTCTTGCTTGAAGGGAGCTTGGGATTCAATCCCATGGTACCCCCCTCCTTATTTAAATTGGAGGAGCCATCATCTTTTTAGTTAGTTGCTCTTGTTTTGGTACTAACCCTTTTCTCTTGCTCTCATATTGATTAGATAGAATTTCATTGATATCATAGGTTAGATCTAGTCTTTGAGTTGCATCTTCTCATTTTATTTTGTTAGCAATCTCATTTGCCATTATCTATTTGTGCTTACATCATGTAAATTTTCACTTGTTTCCATTGTCATATCATATAAGTGAAGAACATCCTAATAAGCACTATAACTAAAGGCACTTGATATTGTTATCACTATTTCATTGAGAAATTCTTAAAAGTGCTTCATTGGTTTACTATTGGAATCTTTAATCTTGTGCTCTAAGGGATATTTCATGACCTTGGATATAAATTTATAAGTGATTTAACATCTCTCACATTGAAGCATATTGCAATCACTGTAGCTCTTTTGAAACTATCTAATCTTATCGTCATTGTCATTAAATGCATTATCATCTTAGATCTAGTTTTTGCATTCCTAAAATTTACCTCCAAACATAAGCTTGGTTGATAGACGGTTAGGACCACCTTCTTCACATCCAATTTGAGAAGCTTGACCTTTGCTCAACGGTTAAAACGGGTGACCTTGCGGCTTCCTTGTGGGAAATCCCTTGTAGGAAGCTGGAATGGAGACACTTTGGTCATTAGAACTCTTGGGTAGGTATCGTTAATGAGGCCTTAGCCTCTTTGCCTAATAGTTCTTTCTACAGACGAGGAGAAGGCCTTCACCTTTAGTATAACCATATAATTAAAATTAACCAAGATCTTGCATTTCACATAGATAGATCTTGCATTCATTGCATTCATTTTGCATTTCAATTGATCATTATAATTGGAATTGTGAGTTCAATCTATAATTGCAAGTTTTACATTATTGTAATTGTCATTTCAAGCTTATTTCCATTTGAATATGTTAATTTTAGGCAACAATGGTATGTTCTATGCTTTAGAGCAGTTTTACTTCAATTTCTTTACTAGTCTAGTATCAATATTCATATTAGCAATCACATCAACATGATATTAAAATGCAGATAGAACATAAACATAAAAGGTAGAAGACAAGCCAAGACAAGAGGACACAAGATGTGGCACCAGCGAGGGACAAACCCCAACGTGGGGAAACCCTTGATCAATTCTTCTTATATTCTTCAATAATTCAACAGAGAGAGAGATAGTACAAATATACAATTCTGTAATTTTATAACAGCAACTGTAAAACCCTAACCAACAAGTCAAAGTTGGTCAAACATGTCAGATTTGACCTCTAGACAACCCCGGTCAACGCTTAGTCAACTTAGCCTCCAACAACAAGAAAAGTCAACCCAAAACAGTCCGAAAATACAGTCGAACTTCAGTCAACTGCAGTTAGCCCTAGCACAATCAACGCAGGGTCAAGGAGGGGTCCAGAAGGCTGTCTAGCGGCCTGCCTAGGAGAGGTAGCCTAACCTAATCGGCACTCAAGGAGAGATAACACAGACCAAAAACCCTCCTACAGCTTCGGTCAAACCTAGTCAATGCTACCCTAACAGAAAATAGACTTTGTCCTTCAACACGTTTGAGAGATGCTGCTCCTTTGTGCGTATTGAATCAAGTGAGGAGAGAGAAGGATGTGAGATGAGATGGTGAAATGAAACCATGAGGTCTCCTCCTTTTATAGCAACGTTGAGGTTAAGTTGGGGTGAAAAATAACTAATTTGTTTGCTGGACGACCTTGACAAATTGTCAAGAATATAAATAAATTCATTCTCCATATATACATGTCGGAATGGGATGATCTTTAGATGAATCCTACACCTCTCGGAGAGAGGAATCCGAGAAAAATATCAGCTGTCCCAAATAAGGTGACCCACATGGAGTTTGGCCCTAGTTGCCAATTTTAACACTCCCTCTCAACCAGGGAGAACTCCATCTGCTAATCCATCTGTCTATTGGTACTATCTCGATTCTCTACCATCAATGCACTGCTCTGCTCTACTCTGTTGAACTATGAAGAAGAAGAAGTGATCGAGAATGTATCATACCATTCTCTACTGACTCGAAGTCAGTTCCAGATAAAGGAGAGTGTCACATACCACTCTTACTGACCCAAAGTCAATTCCAATAAAGAATGTGTCATACCACTCTTACTGACCCGAAGTCGGTTCCAATTGATCCCAGATCAATATTATCCTAGCATAGGGAGTACGATAGTACTTAATGTGTCCATAGGTAATACTATGGTCCCTATCCTCATTTCCCTACTCATTGGCCAGATGAGAGGTACTTCCCATGAGTCCCAGATTGCATGGGTAGGATGTCTCAGTAGGAGAAGGATGAACCACTCATCTTGCCTACATGTCGCCATGGGGTATCATAGGGGAAGGTTGAACCACTCAACATGTACATAGCAAACCACTAGGGGAGGGCTGAACCACTCACCCTATGGTTGCTCATCGCTCCAAGAAGTACCCCAAGCCCCTCGGAGCTCCCAAAGCTCAATGTACATAATACATATCATACAGGACCCTCATAAGAGGGTCTCTCTAGACTCCTAGTTGTTCTCGTAAAGTCAAGAATTTGACCTTTCCCAGGGGCTTCGTCAGAATGTTGGTGACCTACTCATCAGTCCTAATATGATGGAGCCTTATTGCTCCTTGTTGTACCATATCCTGGATAAAGTGGTACTTGATATCGATGTGCTTGGAGCGATCATGAAATACAGGATTCTCTGATAATTGGATCCCACTTTGGTTGTCGCAGAGGATTGCTATAGTATCCAACATATGTCCAACCAGGTCACTAAAGAGCTTCCTCAACCAGACAGCTTCACAGCAGGCCATACTAGCAGCTATGTATTCGGCCTCGGCGGTGCTCAAGGCAACCGATTTCTGCTTCCTGCTCATCCAGGATATGGAAGCAGAACCCAAAGAAAAACAACATCCATAAGTGCTCTTGCGATCCACCACACTGCTAGCCCAATCAACATCAGAATAACCATGCAGCCTCACATCTCCAACAATGTATCTCAGTCCATGAGTGATTGTGCCTCGAAGATATCTTAGAAGATTCTTGGCACCAATGCAATTTATATGATGAGGCTCAACCATATGTTGGCTCAATGTGTTAATTGCAAAACATATGTTCGGACGGAAGTTCACCAAGAACATCAGTGTTCCTATGAGTTGACGATACTCAGAAGCATTTCCCAATTCAGGTCCAACAACACTACCACATAACTTCTTAAAGTTAAGTTCCATCGAAGTAATCACAAGCTTGCAATCCACCATCCCAAATCTTTCCAATATCTTCACAACATGTTTTCCTTGAGAGAGGAAAATTTCATCTGGCTTTTGCCAGACCTCCAATGCTAGGAAATAGTGTATCGGTCCTAGGCCCTTCATCTCAAATTTAGAAGCCAACTCCCTCTTACATTTGTGAATGAGAGGGTCTGCACCTGTCAGAAAGAGGTCGTCCACATAAAGTACCAGAATGAGAGGTTTATCATTTTCAATCTTAAAGTAAAGGTTCGGATCGGCTTCACTTCTAGTGAATCCCAACTTCATCAGATAGCTATCGATCCTCTTATACCAAGCCCGAGGGGCTTGCTTCAATCCATAGAGAGATTTCTTCAACCTTCATACATGAGATTCTCAATCATGAACCTCAAACCCCTCGTGTTGTTCCACATAGACTTCCTCTTTGATTGAACCATGCAAGAAAGCAGTCTTGACATCCATCTGATGTAGGTTCCATCTGTGTGAAGCAGCAAGGGCTATGATTGAGCGGATGGTGGTATATCGGGCAACAGGTGCAAATATCTTATCATATTCTACACCTTCCTTTTGAGAGAAGACTCAAGCAACAAAGCGAGCCTTGAACTTTTCTGCACTCCCATAAGCTCCATGCTTGATTTTGTAAAGCCATTTAGATGTGACAACCGATTTGTCTTGGGGTCTAGGGACCACATCCCATACATCATTCTTCATAATTGACCTGTATTCTTCATTCATAGCATCCTTCCATGCTTGATGCTTCATGGCTTCTTTGAATGATGAAGGCTCATTTTGAATGATAGTGCTCATGGTAGTCAAATATCCTTGATACATGTGTGATTTCTTGCTTTCACGAAAAGTCCCCCTTGGTGCAATGTGTCTCTCGGCGTCTTCGAGAGTCTCCGTAAGCCATGAGGGTCTTCTTTTGGAGGAGGGCTCATGAGGAGGAGGATCAATAGGATCCATAGGTTTATCAACATTAGACATCATTTCATCTTCTTTTGCACCTTGATTTCTGGTGTCAGCTTCTTTGTCCTTCCTTAGGATAGGAAGGTTGTTAATCTTCCTGAGGACCATATCTTCGTCGAAGGTGACATCATGACTTATCTCAACATCCTTTTGACTAGCCACATAAATTCTATACCCTTAGAATTTTCACTATAGCCCACAAAGATTCCTTTCTTCCTAGATGCACCCAATTTGCTTCTTTTCTCTCTCGGCGCATGAGAATATACGGGACTTCCAAAAATTCTAAAATTAGAGACATCGAGTTTCTTACCAGTGAACATTTCTTCGGGAGTCTTGGAGTCTAATGCTTGATGAGGGCATCGATTTTGAACATACATGACGGTATTTGCAGCTTCAGCCCATAGGAGCTTCGGAAGGCCTTGATCATAAAGCATGGCACAAACTACTTATACAATAGAGCGATTCTTCCTTTCAGCCACACCATTATGCTCAGGAGTGTATGGTGTTGTAGTTTCCCTCTTAATGCCAACTTTTCTGCAATAATCTTGGAATTCATTGGATTCGTACCCGATCCTATTATCAGTCCTCAATATCTTGATCTTCTTCTTGAATTGGTTTGCGATCAAGGCTTTGAAGTGACGGAACTAGGTGAACACTTCATCCTTCTTTTTCAAGAAGTAGATCCAAGTCTTGCGAGAATAATCATCTGTAAAAGTGAGATAATATAGATATCCTCCCAAAGAGTTTACCGACATCATAACATATATGTCGGAGTGGACCAATTGGAATATATCTGAAGTCTTGCTATTACTTGAGGGGATTGGTCCCCTTTTAAGTTTCCTTCGGCACATCCCAGACATACACTGTCATGCTCTACTTTGAACTCGAGCATACCTGTCACCATCTGTCTTACATTGGGTAGGGCCTTATAATGAAGATGGGCAAACCTCCGGTGCCATAGTTCATATTCTAGAGATGTGTCCCAAGACATGGCTCCTAATGGGCTTCCTCCAACTTGATACAACGTGTCAACCCTGAACCCAAGAGTAAAAACATCTTTAAAATTTCTTTTCCAAACACGTACCTTTCCATCAATGAATGCCACCTTGAATCCTTTGTCCTCCATGGCTGAAATGGACACCAGGTTCTTCTTGAGATCAAGTACATATAGTACTTCTTGCAAATGAATAGTGTTACCTTGATTCAATTGAAGGGTAATATTCCCTACACCCTTTACAGGATAGGTGGCATTGTCTCCAAGAATAATCTCCAAGTTTGTCTCCTTCTCTATCAAATTAGAGAGAGCTTCCTTGTATCCGGTGAAGTGCCTTGAGGCACCACTATCAATAAGCCAATTCCCCAAAGTGTCTGGAGGAGAGGTAGTGGAGAGGGCCGATATAAGATAATACTTATTTTGCTTATTGTTAACAACATTTTATTCTTCATACCTGGAGTTCCTTGCTCTCTTGGAGTGTTGAACCTTTCTATGATTTCCCACATTCCTTTTTCCCTTGCCATTGAACCTGCCATTCCTTTGATTGTTGTTGTTGAAGTTGCCCCTGGAGTGATTGTGATCATCATCATGTGATGTGTCCTTTCTATTTGGACACTCCCTCGCATAATGGCCAAATTTATTGCAAACAAAGCATTTTCCCTTCCTTCCACCCTTAGATCTGGGCTTACCTTTGAAATGTCCTTTAGACCCAGAATTATTTCTCCTTTTGGCATGAGCGGGGAAAGCAGTTGGGTTGCCTCTATTTGAAGGCATTTCTTGCTCCACCATTCTTGTTTCTTCTTGAATGCATCTCGACACCAATTCTTCAAACCTTGGAATTTGATCATTGTTGAGGACGGTGGTTGTAAATACATACCACTCAGGTGGGAGTCCTCCAAGGGTGGTGAGAGTAAGTTCCCTGTCTGGAATGACTTCTCCAATCTTCTTGGTCTCTGTGATTCTTAAGAAGTAGGATTGAATATCCTTGTCCTTGCCCTTCTTAATATCCTTCAACTTGTTTTTGAGGAACAAAACTTGATTTGCATCACTAACCTTGAACATGCTTACCATCATGTCATAGATCTCCTTGGATGTGTTTAAATCGGAAATGTAGGCCACCAGACGCTTGTCAATAGAATCTTTGATAATCTTCTTTACTTTGACTTCACCATGTTAATTTTAGGCAACAATGGTATGTTCTATGCTTTAGAGCAATTTTACTTCAATTTCTTTATTAGCCCAGTATCAATATTTAGACTAGCAATCACATCAACATGATAGTAAAATGCAGATAGATCATAAACATAAATAGTAGAAGACAAGCCAAGACAACAGGACACAAGATGTGGCATCAGCGAGGGACAACCCCAATGTGGGGAAACCCTTGATCAATTCTTCTTATATTCTTCAATAATTCAACAAAGAGAGAGAGAGATAGTACAAATATACAATTCTGTGATTTTATGACAACAACTGCAAAACCCTAACCAACAAAGTCAAAGCTGGTCAAACAGGTCATATTTGACCTCTAGACAACCTCGATCAACGCTCAGTCAAGTCGGCCTCCAACAACAAGAAAAGTCAACCCAAAACAGTCCAAAAATACAGTCAAACTTCAGTGAATTGTTTTCAGCCCTAGCACAGTCAATGTTGGTCAACGCAGGGTCAAGGAGGGGTCCAAAAGGCTATCCAGAACTGTGGCCTGCCTAGGAGAGGCAGGCTAACCCATTCCACACTCAAGGAGAGATAACGCTTTCCAAAACGCAGTCCAAAAACCCTCCTGCAGCTTTAGTCTAACCCAGTCAACGCTGCCCTAACAGAAAACAGACTTCGTCCTTCCACACGTGTAAGAGATGCTGCTCCTTTATGCATACCCAGTCAAGTGAGGAGAGAGAAGGATGTGAGATGAGATGGTGAAATGAAGCCATGGGGTCTCCTCCTTCTATAGCAACATTGAGGTTAAGTTGGGGGTGAAAAATAACTAATTTGCTTGCTGTCTGACCTTGACAAATTGTCAAAAATATAAATAAATTCATATCTCCATATATACATGTCGAAATTGGATGATCTTTAGATGAATCCTACACCTCTCGGAGAGAGGAATCCAAGAAAAATATTGGCTGTCCCAAATAAGGTGACCCACATGGAGTTTGGCGCTAGTTGCCAATTTTAACAGAATATCATCTCTACTTTATAGCACATGTCTCTTTTCTTGGAATTGTTATGTAATTGTTTATTATCTGATTATCTTGATCTATTGTTTTCTTGTACTAACATCTTCTTGCAACATTGCTTATCTTGTAGCTTGAAATATCATTTACTATAGTGCAGGTACTTTAAATTGGCTTGAGCATTGTTATTAAGGCACTGGTCTCTTATTGTTGCATCTTGAATGTCATATTGATCTAATTAGATGTATCTTACCTCACGTTGCTCAAATATAATAACCTAACTTGCCATCTAATTTTAATTCAAGTTACTAAGAGAAGTGATTGCCTTGCCCTTAGATCTCCTAGACTTGTTGTTTCAACAAGTTTCCCCTTAGTTTTTTTGTCATTAGGGACTACCCCCCTTAGCTTTTCTAGGAGAGAGCTTAAACGGAGTGAGTAGGGAATAGGTGACAACCCCTACTCTGAGCGTTGTGCCATAAAGACTATACCTTGTGGGGTTGGAAACTTTTCCCATGCTAACGTGTACATCTTAGGCGACAACACCTCCCTAGGCAAGAGTGGCTAATAAACAACCCTATTAGGTGTTCCCAACCCCTAAAGGGATTGAGATGTCCAAGGTACATGCTTCAAGTGGTAGGGGTCATGTGGATGATGATGAGGTAGATTGGGACACAGGGGTCTTAGGGCCAAATGCCATGGGTTTAGGGGTGGTAATGATGAGGGATGTCCACACATTTTGTTGTATAGATGTAGGAGGGAGAAATCGTGGTACATGAGTTACCTCGACATTTGTTTTTCCACCCTTCTTCATTTGTCTTTTTCCTTTTCTTGATTTTTCTTTATTATCAATGCTCGGAGCTCCAGGAGATGAGACCATGCTGTGTATAATATAAGCAATTATTACCCCATTAAGGTGGGGTAGTTCATCTTCCTCTAAGGGTTGGACGTGAATAGGTTCCTTAATGATGTGGGGGCACTCATGGGGCACTAGGACCTCGGGTGATGGCCATAATGAAGGGGTAGAGTTCATGTTTGGCTTTTGCCCACACGCTAATATAATGTCCCAACCCTCTTTTGCTTTTTGTGATATTATTTTCTTTTCTATGTGGCCATGATATGCTTTTAATCTTTGTTGAGAAATCAATCTTGGTAGAAATTAGGGTTTTAATTACTCTTTTCTTGATAATTACTTGTGATTATATGCTGGCCTTTAATTCTTTATTAGTTCTTCTTTCATCAAGCAATTACTAATTTTTAAATGTATGAAGATCACAAGAACAAAAGATACAAAGTATAGGCTTTCAGCTAGGGCAAAACTCCTCTCCTAGGGGAAAACCCAGTCAAACTCTTCTTCTTCTTCTTATAGAATCAAGCCAAAATAATACATCCAAGACCCCAAGAACAAGACCAAGACTTCCACCAAACACCAAGTCAACCCTCCAAATTTTCTCCTTTAAAAGAGTCAAGGTCTTCCCAAGTCAACAAAGGTCAAAGTGTCTTTCTTCTGCAACTTTCAAGGTTTTGGCCTATAACTTCAGTCTTGCAACTCTCGACTTGCACCCTCTGTTTGTAGCAGCAGTAGAAACCCTATAAAATCTCGTACGTGTGAGCCGAGCTAGGTTAAGAGATAGTCTTTTTCTCCTTCGCTTGCGTTCTCTTCCTTCTTTCCTTTGCTTGTCTTTTTCTTTTGATTTAGGAGCAAATAGAACTTGCTTCTCAATGGTGTCCAAATAGGTCGAAGTCACTTCCTATTTATACCTTCTCCAAGGGTTGAATGGGCCTCTTCTAGGCCGACTTCGCTGACAGGGTCGACTTGGTCTTGGGAGTCCAAAATTTACACTTTAATCTCAAAAATAATATTCTTTTCTTGATACAATTTGCCCATAAGGGTCTTATACATGTGACAAATACTCAAATGACTCAATAAACCCTAGAAGCATGAAGAACATGCTTGACCTAGATGATAAATAAAAAGAGCATGAAATCCATGCATAAAAAAATAATTTTCTTTTCCTTCTTTTTCACTTTTACAATAAATATATAATGATATAAGTACAATAACAGTGATGAAGGTTGAGCGTAGTAACATTTTTCAACACTTCCTCTTAATTAGGGAGGTATTCATAATTGTACAAATGGTACAAGGATGACCTCAAGTTGAAATGTTCTAAGAAGAGCATCACAATCAACATGTACAATGCCAGGGATCTAGATACCATCTAGGCTAACTGCCAAGGTATCAACCCATCAAGGGATCTAGGTACCATCTAGGCTACCTTCCAAGGTATCAACCCTAGGTATCAGGCTAACGGCCGAGATACCAACTTAACTAGGGATCAAGTTATCATCTAGACTAATTGCGGAGATACCAACCTAACAGGGATCTAGGTATCATCTAGGCTATCTGCCAAGATACCAACCCTAGGTATCATCTAGGCTACTTGCCAAGATACCAACCCAACCAAGGATCTAGGTATCATCTAGGCTATCTGCCAAAATACCAACCCTAGGTATCATCTAGGCTACCTACCAAGATACCAACCCAACCAGGGATCTAGGTATCATCTAGGCTACTTGCCAAGATACCAACCCTAGGTATCATCTAGGCTACCAGTTAAGATACCAACTCAACTAAGGATCTAGGTATCATCTAGGCTACCTGCCAAGATACCAACCGTAATAGGGATCTAGGTATCATCTAGGCTATCTGCCAATTTACCAACCCTAGGTATTATCTAGGCTATCTGCCAATTTACCAACCCTAGGTATTATCTAGGCTACCTGCCAAGATACCAACCCAACCAGGGATCTAGGTATCATCTAAGCTATTTGCCAAGATACCAACCCTAGGTATCATCTAGGCTACTCACTGAGATACCAACCCAACCAGGGATCAATAGGATCTGTACTAGACATACTTTCTGCTTCCCATGTCATGAGCTCTTTTAATGCTTCTATCACGATGCTTCTTTCTAATTTGATGCATCCTATCTTATTTACATTGCTTCCTATCTATAACTTACAAGTGAAAGGAACCTTCTACTGAAGAAGATCATCATCTTCCTTCTTACGCTTCTTTGTCTCAGGTTCTTTCATTTCCTCAGTAGAATAGTCTTCTTCCCTGTCCCTCTTATGATTAGGACAATCTTTTCTATAGTGCCCAAGATTTTGACAACCATAGCATCTTTCCTTAGCCATGTTCTTCCTTTTCTTCTTTGGAGTACCGAACTTTCCTTTTCGTCTTGACTCTAATTGTTTCCCTCTATCTGATCTTTCGTTACTTTCTTTCTTTATCCCGTCTTCCTCTGCCTTGCAAAGAGACCATAATTTGATGAATAGGATAGCTTCCTCTTCCCTAGTAGAAACGAGGTTACCTTGTTCATCAGTTAATGCATTTAGAATAACAAAGATTATGTTGTTATCAAATACCGTCTCTCCTAGATCCTGTAATTGACCCTTTATTTGAGATACCTTTGAGAGACATGACGATATGCATTCATCTTTTGACACCTTCAATTTATGTAGATTAGATCTAAGTGATATGGTCTTTTCTATCGTGCTACTAGAGAAAAGTTCTCCCAGCTTATCATATATTTCTTTAGATGTCTCCAGCTTGGCTACATAGGAAATGAGTGGATCTTTGATAGACTCCTTAAGAATCTTTTGAGCCTTGAGATCCCTTTCCATGTATTCAGATAATGCTTGTTCTTCGGATGGCTTGGAAACCTTCCCATGGACATGATCAATGACTTCATTTACTTCGAGGACAATGTCTATCCTTCTCTTCCATACAAGGAAGTTTGATATCCCAACCAACTTTTGGTTCTCCTTGACACATGAAGTCATTTTTACTAGATTGTATTATAATAAAAGGTACTCACTTGTGAAGATCGAATCTTCAACTTGATGATGAACTTGCTGCTTCTTTCTTCAAATCTTCGGTGAGGGAGCACTGCCTTCTATGAGATCTTTGCTTCAATAGAGAGAGGATTGCCTTTCTATCTAATCTTCCTTAGATTTGAAGAGCTTCCATTTCCTTGGTGATGTATGATTTCTGGAGTGCTTCTAGGGTTTTAGTCTTTCTTCGTGCTTCCTTCATGAAGATAATTTCAAGACTCTTGATTGGAGTATTCTTTGATCTAGGGTTTCGGATTGATGTAGATTTAGATCTCTTGCTTGGTGTTCTTTGACTTGCTTTGATCCTTCTTTGAAGTTTGATTCTCGTGTGTTTATTTGCTTTGATTGCCCCTTCTTGTCTTCAGCACCTAAGCTTTGATACCATGTTGAGAAATCTAGGGCATTTAAAGTTAACAATTTCTCTTCTTGATAATTGCTTGTGATGTACTTTTACTTCTTAACTTATAGTCTTCTCTTTGTTAGCTTATTAGTGTGTTCTTCTCTTCAAGACAATTACCAATATGTATAATGAAAGGCAAGTAACACAGTGTGTAGGCTTCTCAGCCAGGGCCAAAACTTCTCACCTCTTGAGAGGAAAACCCGATCAAAATTCTTCTTCTTGATCTTCAATTGATAAGTACCAAGACCATGACAAACCCTTAACTCTAGTATCCTCTCAAGAACCTTGTCACTAACCTTGATGTTCTGCCTCTTCCTTTCTTTGCCTTCCTTCTTGATCTTGAACTGCTCTCCTTGGCTCTTTCTAGAGAACCTCGGTCTCTATCCTTCTCGATCCTTCTCACTACTTATTCTCGACTTCCCCTAGAGAATCTCGATCTCTAGGTCTTTACTGATTTCTTGTAGAGAAACTTGGTCTCTAGATATCTACTTTGACCTTCCCAGAAGAATCCTTCTTTGCTGACCCAGAAGAAACCCTTCTTTGTACTGCCCAGAAGATACCCTTCTTCGCACTGCCCCCAAAATACCCTTCTTTGCACTACCCTAGAAGAAAGTCTTTTCATTGGTCCAAAAGAAGCCCTAACTTCTCATTCCCCAGAAGAAATTCCTTCGTATTACCCCAGAAGAAACCTTATCTTTGCTCTATCTTCTTCGCACTTCTATTTTGTACTTCTCTTGACCCTTTCTTCGTACGTCTGCCTCTCTGAATTCAAGTCGATTTGCTTGATCGAATTGTACTACTCCAAGTGAGGTCGAGTAGGCTATCTATACACTTCTTCTCATGTCCATTAGGCCGACATGACTATGGGAGGTAGGCCGACTTGTTCTAGAGAGTTCCTTCATCGTTTGTAGGCCGATTTGAAGAGGATAGATGACAAGGTCTTGGAGGATACTTTACATAGACAATATTGACCTTTTACAAAGTGTAACATGATTTCATTACATGACAATGAAAACATTTTATGACTAGATGACAAATAAATCCTAAAGACTTTCAATGGGAGTCTTGACTCAAAAACAAAATCCCTTGCTCATGAAACCCATGAAGCAAGTCAATAAAAATAATTTTATTTTTCTTATTTACAATACATAAAATCATAATTACATGTCATTATCAAGATTGAACCTAGTTACACTTTTCAACACTTCGTTTGCCTTTTGCCTTTTCTTGATTTTTCTTTATTATTACTGCTAGGCTCTCTAGGAGATGAGAGCATGCTATGCATGGTAGAAGCAATTATTACCCCCTTAAGGTGGGTAGTTCATTGTCCCCCAGGGGTTGGGACATGCATGGGTTCCTTAATGATGTGGGGGCATTCATGGGGCCCTGGGAACTAGGGTGATGACTATAATGAAGGGATAGAGCTCATGTTTGGCTTTTGCCCACATGCTAATATAATGTCACGACCATCTTTTGCATTTTGTAATATTTTTTTTTTAATTTGTGGCCATGATATGTTTTTATCTTTTCTTTAGTTTCATCAACCTCTGGGGCAACATTCTAGGCCTGACCCAAACATGTGGACAAGGGGAGGGGGTGTACCAAAGCCTTGTAGATCCAAAGAGGGAAGATGATGAAATAGGGCTTGTAATGTGTAGAGGGTAGTGAAAAATGTGAAATGGGAAAATGGGATCGCGCTACCAAAATTGGGGTTTCTCAAATAGTGCCCATCTTGAAGCTATAAGCCAATAGGGGAGATCCCACAGGACTAGGATTGAGGATTAGCCCCCCATTTAAGATGAGAGAACAAGACTACAGTCAAAACCCCTCCTTCTTCCAAGTCATCCCATAATCCATACCCAATGTGCCCAAGGAAAAACAAGCATAAGCACCCGATTGCACAATGAAAAACTACCTTTAGGATTGGATGGTCCACCTTCAAACATATGCTCTCAATAGATGGGCAAGGGGATGTATGATTGTACAGGGAGCGGGGATCAACTGGCATAATGTATCGACTACACTGGTGGCTGTCAGGGGCAGCTGGCTACTGGCTGAGGACAAATCTGGGAGAATAATTCTCCTATGGGGTCACCCACTTGTGGTGGGTAACATGGCCGACCTGGACTTGAAAATAAGAAATTTCTTTTTGAAAAGTCACAACTATTCCTTGAGCCGACCTGAACCATTATCTAGATTCAAACCGACCTGTACAAGGAGGATTAGGATTCTCTTAATAATTTTTTTTGTCTTACATGAAATCTTCTTTCAAGGCTGATTGGACACATTGATATAGGTCAACTTAAATTATAATTTTGACCTTCTTCTAGGGTAGAAATGAAGTGTTGAGGTCATACACTTTTGGGGTAAAGGTGCTGGTGCAAAAATCCATCCTTGGGGCATCAAACTTCAAAAATCAATCTCTCTCCAACCAGGAGGACCCACAAGGTGTGTCACCTATCAAACTGAATGACATGACAGGGACTACTAATATAGAGGGTCTTTGTACCCAAATTCACTTGATTTGTGGATGCAAATCACCAAACAAATGCTGGCACATTTACCCTTTGACATCAATGACAAATTCTTCCAACATCCTGTTCCATATCTGATTATGAAAGATGCCTCAAAAGACTGGCAAGGTCCATAAAATAAATTTCATTTTGTTGATTACATGAAGCAGTATTTCAATATTGTTGGTTGAATTTAAAGTGCATTAGGTTGCATGCTGAGTCCAGTTTTACTTCTATCTAATTGCAAAGTAAGAGGTAAACATGTTTGTTGGTTTAAGCCATTTATTGATACAATTCTGCTTCAAAGTTGAGCTGTAGATTGTTTCTTGACAAATATTTAAAGTTGTTATCCATGGAAGTTCGTTTTAGAAACTATGAGATTTTCCTTTCTATCCTCTATTAATGCCTCCTATGGTTTGAAGGTATAAACAATGAGTTAAAAAAGTCTAGTGGCGTCTCCAAAAGAGTCATGCTCTAAAGCCCATGGAAATACAAATCAGCGATGAGCATGTCTAAACATTTCTATCTGCTTCAGATTGTTTCTTAAGCAGGAGATGGGATCATGACCCGGTAGCTCCTGATGATGTTCCCATGTCTAGTTGTGGTGATGAGTTTGATGAGTGATCATGCTGATCAGTGATTTGTAGTAGGTCAGTGGCCTAGGTCAGTGGCCCAGTGGCTTGTAGCATTGTTTTGGACTCTAGAAATCATTTACAGCCTCGTTGATTATGTATTTTGTTGTTGATATGTACCTCCCTTGGTGCCATTTTGATATATTCACCCTTACATGGTATATATGTGAGCAAACTTTGCATATTTTGTCTCTAATGGTTTGGAATCATGGTTTGAAATCTTAAAAATATTCTTTTTCATTAATAAATAATTTTATGTATTTTCTTCAAATCCAGTTTGAAACCCGGTTAGATAGGTGGCTGGTTCAAAGCCCGGTTCTGGTTTTTAAAACTATGAATATATATATGAACATTGTGTTGAGTCTTGACTCTCGAGTACATATTGTGGTATTACTAGTGTTCATGCATATGAGTGACTTACGAATTTTATATGCACACACATTCTAATTAACTTTGTTCTTGCTTTTCCAAACTGCACAACATGAGTGGAAAATTTGTGTTCAACATATTTTCACATGATCTATTTAGAAAGTAAATTAATAGTTTGTAAGAGGGTAAATTGGAAGTTGTACTTAATGCAATATGCTTCTCAAATTTAAATTCCTTTTTATTGTCTCCTGTTGATTTGCCTTGTAAGTTATTCTTTCCAGTATACATTATGCTTCTTTTTGCACCACTAACAGTGGGGAATCTTCATTTTTCGATAAATGCATAATAATGTGTACTCCGATTTGCCAGGTTCAATGGTTACTAAAGTTATCTCAAATTCCTGAAATCAGTGAAGTTTCAAACTTCAGCAATGAAACCAAATTATATCTGGAAGATATTGCGAGGAAATTTAGTATTGAGGATGCTCTTGAAGTCAAAAGGGTCGAGAATGTGACAAATCATGATGTCAAGGCTGTCGAGTATGTTTTGAAAAAGAGGTTTGAAGCACATCCAGAACTAACAAAGGTTTGTAGCTCATGCTGTATTTCTATCCGTAAAACTGAAAGACACTCTGCAAATGCAGGTCCTTGCTTTGGGAAATTTTGCATTCTTAATTAGTATTTTTAATTTTTTTGCCCTGAAGGAAACCTTTGTTTTGAGGGGAAGGGGTTAAGCCAAGGGTTGCTTCCCCACATTTCTGGATGGCATCACTAACAAACCTGTCAACTTAGACCAGTGCACCTCATACTGGAACCTGTGTTTTGAACTGAGCACCTGCCAGCATGGAACTAGCCAAATGCCCATACATTTGTTACAAAGGTTGAGCTCACCCCTTGGGTTCAATCTTCATTGTTACCATATAGTTATATTGTTATATACATAGTGCAGGCTCTCTCTGAAATAATTAGAATTATTTGACTGGAGACATTGTAACAATGAAAACAAGGTTAACATATCATGAGTAATATGCACTTTGTCTTTTATATTGGGAACATGGCAGCATAATTATTTAATGATTGCGGTTTCAAAATAAGACAAAATTCTAGAGCAGCGCTTCTTTATTTTATGGTTACCTACCAACAGATGTTTTATGATGAGCTCTTGAATGTTAGTCAGCTAGGTCAAAGATCTGCTCTAGCTAAACTGTACTAGAAATGTACTTATACAGGTCAGAAAGGTACTTTGAGCTGCAAGAAAGTTTCAGTTATGTTGCATTCCTCATATTTTGTGATTTATTTCTGTTTTTAGTTTAAGCTTGGGTAATGGCTAAGTGAAAATAATCTAATTGGTTTGTAACACTCATCGGAATGGACTTATTTATCTTTTTAATTCTGGTGTATGATGGTCTGGGTTATTTGCTTGTGAGGTATGTCATCTCTATATAGGGGATAATAAATCTTGTAAATGACACTCTTGGTTGTAAACTCATGACATTTGTCATCTCTATATCGTGTATTCATATGGTTTTTTTTTAACTAGGAAGTGCATGAGCATAATTTATGAACATTCTCCTAATTGAAGTCAACTCTGAGGTGTTTCAAAACGTACTGCATCAGGATATGCTCTGTAAATTCAAATTTGGAGTATTTTAATTTTTAAATAGTACAATCATAATTATAATATTAATGTTTCTCTAGTGCAGTTTCAGGCGTGTCTGATTTGATTCTTTACAGGTACTGGAATTTATCCATTTTTCTTGCACATCTGAGGACATCAATAATTTAGCTCATTCTTTGATGTTGCGTGAGGCTCTAGATCTAGTTATATTGCCCAGTATGGACCAGTTAATTGATGCAATATGCAATTTAGCGCACAAATATGCTCACATCCCAATGTTATCTCGGACACATGGGCAGGTATAACATCTGATTTGCTTGCTTTTGTTTTAACAGTAAGAAATTGGAGTTAATTAGTTGAATAGCATCTTTCCTATTTATACACATGTTATCTTAGAGGACAGATTAGATTTATTTTAGGGAAGTGCTCTCTAAGCTGGAATTCTGTATTTTGCTGTGAATCCAGAAAAAGTGTAGTTTCAACTTTCTGTTGCTAAAATAGAATTTGTTGCCAGTAGCAAGCACACCGGTCCCTTTTATTGGTAAATAAAAATTATTCTATCAACATAAAAACAGAAATTACATTGCAGACACCATATTGACCACCAGTTAAGCCTGGTCTGACTGTTTTACAGATACACTTATAGAAGATACATATTTTCAATGGGTATTTTGAATTTGCATATGCAGATCTCTTCTTCCCCTTTTCTTCAAACGTCTATCCATCCTGCTGAATTGTCAAAGGCTGATTGAGGCTTTACATCTCTGCATAAATTAGTTGACAAGATGGATTC
>APFE031073769.1:34377-70220 GCA_000404065.3 Pinus taeda | reverse complement strand
GAGGGACATCAGGTTTCTTACTAGTGAACGTTTCTTCGGGAGTCTTGGAGTCCAATGCTTGATGAGGGCATCGGTTTTGAACATACACGACAATATTTGCAACTTCGGCCCATAGAAACTTCAGAAGCCTTTGATCATGAAGCATGGCACGAACAACTTCCATAATAGTACGATTCTTCCTTTCAGCCACACCATTCTGCTCGGGAGTATATGGTGTTGTGGTCTCCCTTTTAATGCCAGCTTCTCTGCAATAGTCATGGAATTCATTGGATTCATACTCGGTTCCATTATCAGTCCTCAATATCTTGATTCTCTTCTCGGATTGATTATAGATCATGGCTTTGATGTGACGTAACCAGGTGAACACTTCATCCTTCCTTTTCAAGAAGTAGATCCAAGTCTTGCGAGAATAGTCATCCGTAAAAGTGAGATAATAGAAGTATCCTCCCAAAGAGTTTACGGGCATCATACCAGATATGCCATAGTGGATCAACTGCAATATATCGGTGGTCTTGCTATTACTTGAGGAGAATGGTCCCCTTGTAAGCTTTCCTTCGGTACATCCTGAACATATACCTTCATGCTCTACTTTGAATTTGGGCATACCTGTCACCATTCGTCTCACATCAAGAAGGGCCTTATAATGAAGATGGGCAAACCTCCGGTGCCATAGTTCAGATTGTAGAGATGTCATCCGTAAAAGTGAGATAATAGAAGTATCCTCCCAAAGAGTTTACGGGCATCATACCAGATATGTCATAGTGGATCAATTGCAATATATCGGTGGTCTTGCTATTACTTGAGGGGAATGGTCCCCTTGTAAGTTTTCCTTCGGTACATCCCGAACATATACCTTCATGCTCTACTTTGAATTCGGGCATACCTGTCACCATCCGTCTCACATCAGGAAGGGCCTTATAATGAAGATGGGCAAACCTCCAGTGCCATAGTTCAGATTGTAGAGATGTGTCGCAAGACATGGCTCCCAATGGACTTCCTCCAACTTGATACAAAGTGTCAACCCGGAACCCAAGTGTAAAAGCATCTTTAAAATTCCTTTTCCAAACAAGTATCTTTCCATCGATGAATGCCACCTTGTATCCTTTGTCTTCCATTGTCGAAATGGACACCAGGTTCTTCTTAAGATCAGGTACATATAGAACTTCTTGTAGATGAATAGTGTTACCCTGATTCAATTGAAGGGTAACATTCTCTACTCCCTTTACGGGATAGGTGGCATTGTCTCCAAGAATAATCTCCAAGTTTGTCTCCTTCGCTATCAAATTAAAGAGAGCTTCCTTGTATCCGGTGAAGTGCCTCGAAGTACCACTATCAATAAGCCAATTCCCCAAAGTGTCCGGAGGAGAGGTAGTGGAGAGGGCCGATATAAGATAATACTTTTTTTGCTTATTGTTAAGAACATTTGATTCTTCATACCTGGAGTTCCTTGCTTTCTTGGAGGGTTGACCATTTCCATGATGTCCCGCATTCCTTTTTCCTTTGCTATTGAACCTGCCATTCCTTTGATTGTTGTTGTTGAAGCTGCCCCTGGAGTGATTGTGATCATCATCATGAGATGTGTCCCTTCTATTTGGACACTTCCTTGCATATTGGCCAAACATATTGCAAACAAAACACTTGCCTTTCCTTCCTCCCTTAGATCCAAGCTTTCCATGGAAATGACCTTTAGACCCTGGATTATTTATCCTTTTGGCATGAGCGGAGAATGCAGTAGGGTTGCCTTTATTAAAAGGAATTTCTTGCTCCACCATTCTTGTTTCTTCTTGAATGCATCTCGACATCAATTCTTCAAACCTTGGAATTCGATCATTATTGAGAATGGTGGTTCTAAATATATACCACTTGGGTGGGAGCCCCCCAAGGGTAGTGATAGTAAGTTCCCTCTTAGATATATTTCTCCAATCTCAAGATCATTCTTGATCTCAGTGATTCTTAACAAGTAGGATTGAATATCCTCGTCCTTGCCCTTCTTAATATCCTTCAACTTATTTTTGAGAAACAAAATTTGATTAGCATCACTAACCTTGAACATGCTTACCAATCTGTCGTAGATCTCCTTGGAGGTGTTCAAATCGGAGATGTAGGCCACCATATGCTTGTCAATGGAATCTCTGATAATATTCTTCATGTTGACTTCAACCTTGTTGTACTTGCTCTTTGTAGCAGCCGGTGCATTTGATGGAGGCTCATGGATTGTACCCTTCACATAATCCAATACTTCTTGTTCTTCCAATGTCAGATCAAGAGACATCTTCCATCCGTGATAGTCAGACTTTTCATAGAGCCTGTCTTTAGTCGGGAAGTGGGATGAGGAACCCATTGAGCCTTTTGTCCTTGTTCAACGGTCTTCGATGATTTCTCTTTCACTCTTGCTTGGGCTTTGTCTTCACCTCACCTCTGATACCATGTTGATTTTTGGTATGTTCTATGCTTCAGAGCAATTTACTTCTATTTCTTAATTAGCCCAAAATCAATATCCAGTTTAGCAATCACTTCAACATGATAGTAAAATGCAGATAGAACATAAACATAAACAGTAGAAGACAAGCCAAGACAAGAGGACACAAGATGTGGCACCAGCCAGGGACAAACCCCAATGTGTGGAAACCCTTGATCAATTCTTCTTATATTCTTCAATAGTTCAACAAAGAGAGAGAGATAGTACAAATATACAAATCTGATATTTTATAACAGCAACAACAAACCCTAACCAACAAGTCAACGCTGGTCAAAAAGGTAAGATTTGACCTCCAAATCAGCTCGGTCAAAGCTCAATCAACTCGGCCTCCAACAACAGGATGAAACAACCCAAAACAGTCTGAAAAATTAGTTAAACACTGGTCAACAAAAGTCAACACGCAACCAACAACTCTTACGCAGTTCCTGTGTCACTCTCATGTAGTTCCTGTGTCACTGCAGCCGGGGAATGGGTTGCACCTCCTTTAGACCCTGTACTGACTGGAAACGTAAGCTCTCAGCCTCTTGGTCTCACACCCTGACTCTCGGCTTCTAAAACTCGATTTCCTCAGCAGGGATTCGATCTCCCTCTCAGGCTGTGCGTGCCAATGTGTCACTTCTGCGTGGCCAACGTTAGCCTCTCTCTTGACGTCGTTCTGCCCTCTCTGCCTTGTACTCTCCCACCAGGAAACATTTCCTTCAGATACTATCCCTGCTCCTCACTACAAGAAATCACTTCGAATTTTCTCTGGCAACTGTTGCGCTGCTCTCTCTGAGAAATTCGATCTTTTGATCTCTCTTTGATGTGTTTTCCAAGTGCCCATCAAGCCTCCCCTTATAATCCTCTCGCTAATCAATCAACGACCCAATTTAGGTCCTAATCAATGGCTATGATCAAATTGACTTGATCTCCGTCTTCTTCTAGAAGTTTCACCCTCAGTTTAGATTAATACCCATTAATTATTTTAATTTCTTAAGTTTAGACTTAGGCACTCATTAAAAATAATTAATTATTTTAATAAAACTGTCTCCGGGTGGAATTTCCCAAAATGATTTCTAGGTATTGGAGAATGCACGTGTCTAAGCCTCCCTGCAAAATTTGAGACTTAGAGCACATTCGATGCTACTAGAAATCAACAGGAACTTGATTCTCTCAGGGGTTTTGAGGTTCTATAAAGGCTAGGTGGATCTTGGCCATAAGAGTACAATACTTGTTGTCATGGTTCAGAATTTCACAATTAAAGCAAAATAGTTGGGGTATTGTATAATTATCGTAGCACACAAGCTATCCCCCACGTGAATATTCATGAATTAAATCATTTTTTTGGCAAATGGTGTTCCTATGCTTATTTGTTCTTAGCTAAAAGGCTCTAATGGCTTTGTGGGAAACAAAATTACCTATCGACCAAACTAGCCTTTCCTAGAATGCCGAAATTGCAGTAGCAAGTGAGGAAATTCCACCCAAACTAGAGAATGGGTTCAACAAGAATCTTTATATAAAAATTCTCAATCCAGTGAGAAAAACAATCATTGTATTCCTAAAAACTCAAGGCTTGCATTCCAATCAACTTGTTCCAAAAAACTCAAGGCTTGCATTGGATAATAACAGTGCAGTGCAAGGCCTTCATGAACGTAAACATGAAGAAACCCTTGGTCATATTACAAATATTCTTGATATTCTAGAGCTTAGCCATAATGCTAGTAGGCAATGTTGATAAAGTCAGCATTGAAAAATAATCAGCGAGGGTCTTGAAAATATCGTTCCTGAAAAATCAGTGAAAAAATTAGAAAACTACGACAAACATTGAAAAATGCAAAATATATATTTTTAAAGAAATTTAAACACATAAAGCAACAACAACATCGAATAAACACATTAGCACATAAATATGAAGAAAGCATTGATATATATGATGTAGTGGATATCAAATAAAATTGATACATCAAAGGCGATACTAAGTCCTGCTGATCCTTGATAATTGTCCAATCAAGCACTCAAATGTGGAGAACCAATACAAAATAACATCATATATGTAATTGTATCTCATAGTCATGAGCTATATGTACAATGGAAAATGAAATAAAACTATCAACTAGATATCTGAGATCAATGCCCTTTCCCCCTTTTACGGGAAAAGTAGATGGGCTGTTTTCCAGGCTTGCCCTTAATAGCAGAAGGCCCTGGCCTTGCACCAAATGTCAGACGATGACTGATGGGTATAGAACTGTGCTCTCCTGTATCTGTAGAAGGTGGTGCTGATATTGCCACATTCTCCTCCTCTTCTTGCTCCTACTCCTCCTGCTTCTCCTCCTCCCAGTCCTGCTCTTGCTGCCCTTGTTGTTGTACTATTACTAGTTCCTCATCTAACCATGCAGGGGATTCCTCCATGATGGGAAGCTCAGACTCCACCCTCCACTTAGACAATACATCAATATTGTCTAAGAAAATAGCATCCACATTCAATGTTCTATCTATTTGCTTCATCCATAGTTGGAGATTGTAATGGACATACACCAAGTCATTAAGGCATGAGAACTCCAACCTTTAAGAGTGTCATAAAAATTTAACGAGTCTTGACTCTTGAGAGTCATAATTACAATAAATGTAATTGCTCAATTGATGTTCAAAGTTATACCCTGTTGTGCTTCCTTGAATGTATTTTCTTAAATATACTCCAATTGCACTCACACCTTGAAGCGCTAAAAGTTTGATTGAGGATTATGATGGTGAGTTTTTGTAAATTTGGTGCCCTTGCACCATAATTTTTCCACCAAACGTCTACAACAAAATAAGAAAAATTAAAAAATAATTAAACTAAAAAAAAGCAAGAGCTGAATTTAAAAATTCTAGAATTCAAAATTAGTAAATTCTAATGAGTCATGACTTGTCACTTACGTGGCATGAAGGTGGCCCTTTCATGAATAGTGTCATCAAAGCCAAATAGTCCAGTGCCATCCCAATACATCTCTATCTCGCGATTGATTTTTGTTGTGAAGCTCAAGATCAGGTACCATCCTATGAAGACAAGTATGGAGCCCTTTCATCACCTCGCCATCAAAATCAAAGTTGCATTTGTAGGAAAATGCAGGGTTGAGGAAAAATATTGCTGCATGAATGGGTCAATGAAGCATCCTTGTCCACCGATTTTCAATCACATCCCATAACATCATGTGTTTATTAAACCCAACGGAACCCTTGTCTACATAATAAGCTCGAATACTTTCTTTGGCCCTATCCATGGACTCATACAAATAAGTCATTGCAGGCTTAGCGCTATCTACCAATCTCAGAACCTTTACTATAGGTTCACTAACTAAGCACACTTCTTCTACTCCTTGTCAAAAGGAGTCAATGTACACCAATTTAACAATGGCTCTCCCATCCTCTCTCATACTTTATCTACAATAATGCCACTCATCACAAACAAACATTTGCTTCAACTCAAAGTGATTTTGAAGCAAAGACTGAAGAGTAGTGAAGTTGTTGGCAAAACTGTTGATTTTTCATAGGTCTTCTAAATTGATAATTACTTGTTATGGTTTCTTAGGTTAATCTTTTCTTGTTTCACATTCATCATAAAGTAATTACCAGTATAGCATGAATCTTGTAAGACCTGCGAGTACCCGCGACTCTTGAAGGGTTTTATAGCGAGATAGGTCACTTGCATAGAACCCACAGTTTCTACCTGTGCCTGCCAAAATCCGTATAAAACTCGTCTACCCGCATTGAACCTATGACCCACATAGGATCCGCATAAGATCCATGAAGACCCTTACAATTCGATTTTTTTTTTCTTTTCTTTTGTGCTTAAAATTTACCATATTTTAAGTTTTTCCTGTATTTTGTCGAGTCTTATGTGAGTCTTATACGGGTCGTTCTTGAGTCTTATACAGGTCATTGAGTCAATTGCCAAATGAGTCTTATACGAGTACGAGTCGTGTAAATTTGGTAATTACATAAAAGATCTCAACAATAGATACAAAATGCTTGTAGGATCATAAAGAGATAGCCAAACAAGCGACACAACAATTTACCTTGGGAAAACCCACATGGGGGAAAAACCCAACAACCTTAGAGAAATTATTCAATTCAACAAAGATACATCTAAATCTTTTAGCCGAGAAAAAGGTCAACATGACCAACGATATTACAATGGGAAAACTTGGTCAAACTACCCTTATGTCAAGTCACAAAGATGCCTAATCAACTCGGCCTAGTTTGATCTTTCTAGGTGGAAATTCGACCTCCCAAAATTTGCCCAAAAACTCGGCCCTACTGTTGTTTAGAGACTTGATCTTGTTTCTTAGGAAACTGTAGTTCAGTAACTCTTGTGTGAGGATGCAGGAGGAGATAAAACCACAAGTGAGAGGTCAAATAAGAAAGAGAAAAATGCTTGAGATATCTTCATCCTTCTTGTCTTCTTCTACTTTGTTGGATGCCCAGGAGGGCGGACTTGACTTTGCTTGGAGCCAAAAAATTTAAATTTAGAGATTCAAAATTCTTCTTTTGAAAATGACATGAAGAACATGTCTTACATTTTCTATTATATACATTTCAAGGGCTAAAAAGACATCAACATGTCCACATAATTCAAGGGCTAAAATATTATTTATGAAGACTGACCATAGCTGCATAATTCAATTCCCTCTCTAGATGTTCTCTTGTTGGCAAATTTCTCTAAGAAAAGGTTATAAAAATTTATCATCAACATCAACATCACTCAATTACCATAGTCCTAGTTAGCAACTCTGACCTATGATATACAACAACATCAAATAGTCACCATGATTCTGGTTAGTGCCTCAGACCCATGGTATACTGACTAGTTTTGGTTCACCATGATCCTAGTCAATCTCTCTGACCCATGGCCAATCTCCGAAGGCCTCACTCTAGGCCTGATGCTAAATGTGCTCACTCAACCTATCTGGAGAGTCTGAGCCTGATGCTGAAAGACACCTTCACATCTGAGTAATTCTACGCCTCTAGGACCATTCTTCCTAATTTTGGTCAACATACTTGACACATGAAGAATGATTGTCCTCTGCTGGACCATTCTCTTTAATTCTGGTCAACACACTTGACACAGGGAGAATGTTTGCCCTTGATGCAATCACATCAATTCTCCGGGCCATTCTCTTGGTCAATTTGACCCAGAGAGAATGACTGTCATTGATGTTGCAACTTCATCACTCCCTCCTGCTGAGAGTACATGCTTAATCATTCCAAGCTTGTTCTTGAAGTATACAGAGTTCATTCTAGGTAGAGGCTTTGTTAGCAATCTGCTTGACTGTAGAATAGTACTAGAACCATACTGCTCCCTTCTGTACCATGTCTAGATCCCACTGTGCCTTGACTTGTCATCATGGTCGTCTCTTGCACTTGATCAAACAATCTTGCAAGTAGTTTTTGAAGCCATACTGTGTCACAACTCGCCAACCAAGGTGTAATATACTCGACTTTTGCAGTACTGAGTGCAAGAAATGTTTGTTTCCTGCTCATCCAAGAAATCATAACAGAGCTCAAACTGAAGCGATATCTTGATGAACTCTTTGTGTCTTTTGCACTCTCTGCCCAATTTGAATCTGTGAATCCTTGCAACTGTACTTCATTGTTTGAGACATATCTCAAACAATAACTGGTTGTGCCATGACCAACTGTACCATGCTGGTACTTCAACATATGTTGAGCCACATGCCTGGGCTCAACCATAAACTAATCGACTTCCTCTGCTGGAGCCATCACCATGGCTACTTACTAGTTACCCTAACTGGGTGCTCTTTCTGAAGCAGATCCTGCTATGGAAATCCTGGCTGCTCCCTTTGTCATTGCAACTTTCTAGTTAATGCTATATATCAGTTGTCTCAATTGGCAGTCCATCATCCCAAAATTCTATGAGGAATCTCAGCGTTATACTTAAAGGATGTAATGCCTCAAATCTAGATCCTTTATCTCAAACTTAGAGATCAACTCCTTCTGAAGCTAGAATAAGGTTTGCTAAGGGAGCCCTGACTGCTCCTTCTCTTATGGAAGCAAATCTTTTTGCCACTGCCGCTCCTTCTGACACATGAATCCTTATGCTTTTGTCAAAAATAAATAATATAGGATCAACCTTGATCCATCAATCCAAGTATGATGTACGACCTTTTGTAAGCAAGAGATTCCTTCATGTCCCTCAAAGCCTTGAGGTGGTTCATGTTGAGAAATCCAGGGTAGCTTAATTAGGGCTTATTTAAAATGATTTCTCTTATCTTTGACACTTTCTTGTGATGTTTCTTATCAATTCTTCTTTGTATTTATTATATTCTTATCATTAAGACAAATGGCAAACAATAAAGATCTCGAACACAACAAGGAACATAAGATGTAGGCACTCAGCCAGGGCAAAACCCCTATGAAGGGGAAAACCTAGTCAAACTCTTCCGCTAGTAGATTCAAGTCAAATTGAGACAACCAGGGCCTTCGACAACGAATTCACCCCTCCATCCATCAAGCTAGCCCCCAAGAATTTTCCTTAAAGATAATGCAAAATCTTTGGTCCATCAAACCATCCATCAAAATTAACCAATTAGGGCTTTGGTCCTTTTGCAATTCGACCCGCTATCATAATCTTGTACCTTTGTCTTGTAGAGCTTAAATCCCTTCACACATGTGACAAAAAAGACAAATATTAGGTTTCTTCCTTCTTCGTTGGGTTTCTCTTCAGTTTCTTGCAATGTTCCACCAAGTTTCGCGACGTGGGAATGAGGAAACAGGGATACGCAGGAGCGTCCTATGCAAAAGCTTCTCGCCAATTTTTAGGAAATGTGGGGGGACGTCGGAGTCTTTAACACAAGGGACCCCGACATACTAAAAATACTAAAAACTTATAAAAAAAAAATATGATATATCATTGAAATTTTATTATGTAATTGTCTTTATCATTATATAATATATAACACTTACATTATGAAGGATAAATCATAAATCGATAAATCATATAACTGAAACAAATTTAAAACGAAATGCATGATATAATCATACATCATACATGTAAGTTTGTAACTATACAGTGTAACTACTAACAATGTACAATGAAAATAAATGTTTAAAGTTTTAAACCATATTGAAGTTCCAACTATGAACACTGAATATTGAAATAAATAAAAGTCAAGTCTAATACATCAAGAGTCAAACTTTTATAGAGTCAAGTCTAATATATCATATATCAAGATTCAAAACAAACTGAAGTCTACAACTGAAGTATGAAACAAAAAAAAAAGTTAATAACATAAGAACATATCAAATGACAAATGAGCATAATTGCTCAAGGTAATGCCCTGCTAGTCTCTGCATCCAGCTACTGCATGAATAAATCGGGATCAACCATGTCACCATCTGAATCAAAATCACTTGCATTCTCAAACATGCTAAGTGGCACACCAACCAACCCCATCTGTGTCTCATCAAGCCCCTCCATATCTACCTGTGCATCATCCTCTGAATCAACATCCTATCATGTTTCTGGTCCCTTCATGTTAAAATTGGCAACTAGGTCCAAACTCCATGTGGGTCATCTTATTTATGGCAATTGATATTTTTCTTGGATCCCTCTCGTCGAGAGGTGTAGGATTGATCTAAAGATCATCCGATTCCGATAAGTATTCATGGAGATATGAATTTATTTGTGTTATGGGACAATTCGTCAAGGTCTACCAGCAACCAAATAACCCACACATGTGCTCAACGTTTTAGTATAAAAGGAGGTGACTTGATAGTCATTTTTACACACTTCACTCTTGATTTCTCTCCACTTGTTCTGGGTTTTAGTGGCAAGAGAAATCTAGAGAGGAAGCCCTAAACGCAGGAGGAAAGAAGGCTAATCTATGATGCCCTAGCCGCAGTCCTAGAGAGAAGATCACTGCTTCTCTACGCTACCCTAATAGGAGATCAAACCACAGTTATGAAAGGGACCTATACGCTGACCTAAAGGAGATGTCCTTACCTTTAACACAGTCATGGAAGGAGTGTTAATGCAGCTATGGAGGACGCTAAACAAGCTGCCCTAGCCGTAGTTCTGAAGCCTACCTAGCCGCAGTCCTATAATGCCCTAGCTGCAGGTCCATGATGCCCTAGCCGCAGGCCACTTCAAGGATGGATGAAGGGCCAAGTCTAGGGCCGAGAGGGCAGGCTACTAGGCCGAGTAGAGGGAAGCTAAACGGTGGAATTTGAGTGGCTGTTTGGGCACATTAAGGAGGCTGAAAGCTACAACAAGCTAGGCCGCAGGCCATAGCAAGCTGTTGGAGTTATTCCATGGTTGCGTTGAGAGGATAACGTGGCATGGGAGGAACCTCTTCAAGGCTGGCCGCTAGAGGGCTAGCCTTACTGCGCGTTGGGTGCAGTCACAGCAGCAACAATGGGACAACAGCACAATGGGACAGCAGCAACAATGGGACAACAACATGATGGGATAACAACAATGATGGTACAACAACAATAATTAGGACAACAACAATGATGGGACAACAACAATGACATGCTAACAAATGGGACAGTAGCATGACATGGTGCAACAATAGCCAATTGGGACAACAGTACGGTAAGCTAGGTACAACAAGCACATGGTGGCAAGCATGATGCTGCAAGCACATGGGACAACCGTATGGTAACATGATACATCATGCCACATGGGACAACAATGTGGAAACATGGTGCAGCAATGGCACATGGGACAATAGTGTGGAAACATGGTGCAACAATGGCACATGGGACAACAATGGTACATGATGCCGCACATTGAGGTACAATATAAGGCAGTACTGGTGAGTGCAGCAAGATGATAAGGTACAACAAGATGTTGCAGTACAGGAAGGTGCAGCAGTATGATGTGTGCAACATGGTAATGAGGTCCAGCATAGTGATGATGGGTGCAGCATGGTGCAACACAGTGAGGTGCAACATGATGATGAGGTGCAACACTATGATGGGTGATGGAGTCACCTTGGAGAATCAGTTGAAGCAGCATGTCTTCAACTGAGTTCAGCTACCTCATGTATCATCTTCTTAAGATGATCTATGCTCTTATTTAGATAAGTCAAAGTGTTGACTTCTGTTGTAAATGTACTCTCTTTGCTGAACTATTGAAGAACATATAAGAAGAATTGATCAAGGGTTTCCCTACATTGGGGTTTGTCCCGGGCTAGCGCCACATCTTGTGTCCTCTTGTCTTGGCTTGTCTTCTGTGATCTATGCTTATGTTCTATTTGCAATTTACTTTAATGCTGATGTGATTGCTTATCTGGAAAAGATATTGAGCTAATTGTGAAAATTCAAATAAATTGCTCTAAGCATAGAACATACCTAATATTAACACTTCAAATACTCATGTCTTCCCATGCTCAAAACGAAGGGCACTGTGCACAACAACTAACTTCTCAGCTCTTCTAGAGGTAAGCTTTTTCCTCTTGATAGTGTGGATGAAGCTATACGTGGACATGTTCCCCTTTGTTGCAGAGGAACT
This sequence comes from Pinus taeda, assembly GCA_000404065.3. NCBI lineage: Eukaryota > Viridiplantae > Streptophyta > Pinopsida > Pinales > Pinaceae > Pinus > Pinus taeda. The sequence goes on along the minus strand of APFE031073769.1, from coordinate 58,245 downwards.
AGCAATCTGAGATAACAAATGCATAGCTAGATGTTTGAGCTCTGGAGCACCATCCCCATACATCCTCCACCAACCAATTGGGTCATCTTGGGCGAGATCTATGCGACCTGCATGAGTACCACGTGTGTTGAAGGGGCCACTAAGAGATGCAAATTGAACAAACTGTCTTCAAAATTTCCCCCCTCCTCCTCATTGTACATCTTTGCAATTGCATCTAGGAAGCCATTCTTTACCTCAGAATCATCAATAGGAGGTACTCTCCCAGGCCTTTCAACATACCATTTTGGGTTTAATGCATATGCTGCTATGTGCAAAGGTGTGTGCATGTGATCCCACCTATGCTGAATGATGGGTAGAATCTGGGATGTATAAAACTCTAATGAGGGCTCCCTCTGCTGAATGACTACCTTCACACGACCCAACATGCTATCAAAGGTCTCATAGATCTCTCCAAGACTAGGAGCATTTGAATTAGTGTAACGAATGACCTCCACAATAGGGCCCAAGAATGACACCAAATAAGAACAATCTGCCCACCATTGTCCAACACCTGAAGCCTGACCTTTTTCCCTAAGTTTGTCTTTGATTCTGACCACCTTCCCGACTCTGGACTCACAACCGAGGATTGTAGTGGTGCTTGTACCTCTAACATCCTCTCCAATCAGAGAAAATAGCTAGCATATCTAGTATTGGCGGACTTGAGGAATTCCTTCCTCGTGTGAGCCCTGTACATGGTCAAGGAGGTGTGGTGGTTGCAGATAAACATCTGAACATCTCTAGCAGTTGTCACCAAGTCTGATATCCACTGAATTTTGCCAATGTCTTTCAGTGCGTTATTGAGTGCATGCACACAACAAGGAGTCCAAAAAATATGTTGATACTTGCTTTGAATCAATAAGCCAACTAATCTACAAACTGCTGCTGCATCTGTCACAACCGCACCACACTATCAACCCCAACATCCTCTATAGCTTCTTCAAGAAGCTCAAATTGGAAAGATGCATCATTGCGCTTTCCACAACAATCAATAACTTTAAGAAAGAATGGACCTTCTGCAGATGTCATTATGATGTTGATTAGTGGGCGTTTTCGGATGTCAGTCCATCTATCGATAACAATAGAGAAACCAAACCTCAACAATGTTTGTCTCATTCTCTCTTTTTGCACATTAATTTTGGACACTTGTCTATCTAAAATTGTTGTTCTTAGCTTATGTTCTCCAGGTGGTACATATGAAGGCCCTATTTTTGCAATTGCTTAGACCATTTCCTTATAATAAGGAGAATGAACAACATGGAAGGGAATTCTATTGGCAAAAAGAAATTTGCCAATTGCATCATCTGTGTCATTTCGATCTAGAACATTGTTCATCCCAGACATTGTAGCACCCATTGCACAAGAATGAGATGCACCAGTAGAACCCTTTGTCTTTTTGATGAAGCATTGGATGGAGGCATATTTGTGCATGGATCAACATTTTTGTGAGAAAACAGTGCTTTTCCATTGGTCATTTTTGCGAGAAAACAATCATTTTCCATTGGTTGCCCTTTCTAGCCTCCAAGGTTGCTCTCTTTGAGTTGGATTCAGGTTCGTTGAGGGACACATATTGACTCCTTTACTTGTAATAACCAAAATATGTTGCTTCACCTTGGTATAGCTGCCGATAAAGTGACACCCACAAATATTGCGGACCCAATCACGTGAGCCACCGCCAACTTTTGGATTTTTTTCGGAAGTTTGTCTACATGGACTAGAAGTAGTTTTAGAGGATTAAATGTCCCCTTTGCAAAATTTTCCGGATCTCTTGGTGGGCCTTCAGAATCTACACCATGCAAAGGCATGTTCTGATTTCCTGCCCTCCTGTGACTGCTTTCAATTTCTTCTTGTGCATCATGTGACTCATTACCGTTGTAGCTGCTGTCACTATTCCCACTGTTCCCAGAATAACTCTGACTCATAGTTGTAACTTGTAACTTGTAGGTTGCAGCGAGGGTTTTAACTTTTCAATTTTCAATTTTGAAATTTGAATTGATTTAAAAATTAAAACAATAAAATTATAAATATTAAAAATATTAATAAAACTTTTATGCAAAATTTGAAAATAACACAGTGATTCCTAGTGATTACTAGAACTACATGAGTAATTAAAGTCTGAAAATTTAAAGATAAAAATTAAAAAAATTAAAAAAATTTAAAAAATGCACAAACTTGAACCTACAGGCATTATTAATTAATATTAAATAATTTGTTAGACGACCCAGAGAGTTCACTTATGGGATCTGTGCTTGTATTTGACAATTTGTGTGCACTGTGTACTATGTCAATGCCTTTATTCTCGCCGCTCGACCACATGAAGTTTGTAGTAGGATGTAGCAAGAGTGAGAAGAGTCGATACCGAGTTTCAATTTCAATTTTGGTAGGTCAAGAGGCTTAGAAAGAGCTTCCTCTACCAGCCACAGTCAATCGAAACAAAACAGGGGTATTCAGCCGTGGCAAGTGTAGCGAAACAATGTTTCACGATTTCTAATTTCGGGCAAAACAATGTTTCACTATTCATGATTTCATGGCCAACGCTTCACCGTTCACGATTTTAGGCTTTAGCGGCATCGTTTCACAGTGGCCAACGATTTCAGTGCCGGCGCTTCACCGTTCACAATTTTAGTGGCAACGTTTCACAGTGGCCAATGTTGAGAGACTGAGAATAGGACTTATGCAGTAGCGGGCCGCGACAAGTGAGAGCAACAACAACGACGACTTCTACGACTTCGATTTAGAGGGGTGGTGGTGATTTCGATTGGTGATGGCGACTTCGATTTCAACTTGGGCGATGGTGCAGTGGTTCGACCAACGATGACTTCCACGCACTAGTGAAAATCATAACAATTTGCCTCTTCATACAATGAAACCCTTCCCCTCGCTTCATAAGCATTAAAATTTTAATGTTTTATTAAAAGTAATGTGATTTTCTCTAAGGGAACGACCGCTTTCGTTTATGAAATGACCCTGTTTTGAGGAAACGACCCCGAAATTGGAGGAAATGACCCCTTCGAAGTTTCGTGCGTACCCTAATTTTTGGGAGCGAGGGGAAACGACCCGCAGTCCCTGAAGCACGAGGGAGCGAGGAATCTCGACTCCCAAGTGGGGGGATGCAACCCCTTGGAACACTGCTTTCTTGTTATGAGATAGGCTCTTTATGATATTCGCACTTCATCCTTTCTTCGAATTCATTTGCTATCTATAGTGGTTGGAGTCTGTTCTTTGAGGCCGACATGATGTGCTTGAGGCTGACTTGATGGTGGAGGCCTTAACATGACCAAAATACATAGAATAAATTTCTTTCTTTGACACAATAAACCCAAGAAGGGTCTTTGACATAGACTTTTACTCAAGATACAAACCCTAGAAGCCTAAAATGGAGGCTTGACCTACAATAAGCATGAAACCCGTGCTAATAAATAATAAATTTTCTTTTTCTTTCTTTGACAAATACATTACATCATGACTCAAATATAGTTATGAAGACCGACACTAGCTTCAAAAGTTTGATGTACATTTCTTCCTAAAAAAACAATCTTTACATTTATTTGATGTAATTCCATAACTAAAGCAACAATAATTCTATTATAAGTGTACCTGAAAACTGGAGCAAATGTCTTTTCATGATCGTTTCCCTCTTTTTGGGAGAATCCTCTAGTCTCTCTATGCTACCATCTATTGCATGCTTGATTTTGTAGATCCATTTGGAAGTCACCACTGACTTCTCTTTGGCACAATCAAGGTATACTCCAAATTTGCTGATTTTCCTCTTCCCTCTGAGCTCGGATCTCATTTAGTACAATATCTCTCAATGCAAATCACAGATTTTGGGAGCCTCTAGTCACAAGCTTTGCTTTGTTCTTTCACTACTTCCATTTGCAGCGAGAGCCTTGGCAACCTTCATGTTCTATGCTTTAGAGCAATTTTACTTCAATTTCTTTATTAGCTCAGTGTCAATATTCAGATTAGCAATCAAATCAACATGATAGTAAAATGTAGATAGAACATAAACATAAACAGTAGAAGACAAGCCAAGACAAGAGGACACAAGATGTGGCACTGGCTAGGGACAAAACCCAATGTGGGGAAAACCTTGATCAAATCTTCTTTTAGTCTTCAATAGTTCAACAAAGAGAGAGTACAATTTACAAATCTGAAAATTTATAACAACGTCAAAAGAGCCCTAACCAGAAAAGTCAACGTTGGTCAACAGGGCAGATTTGACCATCAACAAATTGGTCAAGTTCAGCCTCAAATAGTAAAATAAAACAACCCTCAAAACAATGAAATTCAGCCTAGTCAAAGTCTGGTCAAACAACCCACCGGTGGTCATCCTTAGCTGTAGTGAACACTGGTCAATAGTCAACGTTTAGCCTTGATTTTTGTGCCCAAAAATGCAGCCTGCCCAAACAGAGATAGCCCTCACAAAAACGCAGTCAAAGGAGGTGAACGCATGCTGGTCAACACTTGGTCAAACTATCAAATTCGGTCTCCTGAATTTTCTCTATCCTGAAATTTTGGACGTGTGGAGAGAGAGAGAGAGAGAGAGAGAGAGAGAGAGAGAGAAGTGTGAAGATGAATGTGTCTAAATGAGGCTAAGGCATCATGTATTTATAGCAAACGTTAAGGATGAATAGACGTGACTGTTGAGCTTCTGAGCCTACATAAGTTTGCTGGCCGACCTTGACAATTTGTCCATAATCAAAATAAATTCATAACTTCATTTGTACATGTTGGAATCGGATGATCTTTAGATCAATCCTACACCTCTCGGAGAGAGGAATCCAAGAAAAATATTAGCTGTCATAAATAAGATGACCCATGTGGAGTTTGGCCCTAGTTGCCAATTTTAACACTCCCTCTCAACTAGGGAGAACTCCATCTGCTAATCCATCTGCCAATCTGTACTATCTCTACCATCAATGCACTGCCCTGCACTGCTCTACTGAACTATGAAGAAGAAGAAGTGATTGAGAATGTATCATACCATTCTCTATTGACCCGAAATCAGTCCCAAATAAAAGAGAGTCTCATACCACTCTTACTGACCCAAAGTCAATTCCCATTGATCTCAGATCAATATCGGTGATCCTAGAATAGGGAGTACAGTAGTATATGATGTGTCCATCGGTAGTACTATGGTCCCTATCCTCATCTCCCTACTCATTGGCTAGATGAGAGGTACTTCCCATGAGTCCCAAACTGCATGGGTAGGATGTCTTAGCAGGAGAAGCATGAACCACTCATTCCGCCTACATGTCGCCACGAGGTATCACAGGGGAAGGCTGAACCACTCACCCTGTACACAAAAAACCACTAGGGGAAGGCTGAACCACTCACCCTATGGTTGCTCATTGCTCCAAGAAGTACCCCAAGCCCTCCGGAGCTCCTAGAGCTCAATGCAAGGTCTCTCCACGACTTCAAGTCGTTCTCGGAAGGCCAAGAACTTGACCTTCCCCAGGGGTTTTGTCAGAAGATTGACGACCTACTCATCAGTCCCAATGTGATGGAGCCTTATTGTTCCTCATTGTACCATATCCTGGATAAAGTGGTACCTGATATCTATATGCTTGGAGCAATCATGAAACACGGGATTCTATGATAATTGGATCCCACTTTGGTTGTCGCAGAGGATCACGATGGTATCTAGCACATGTCCTAATAGCTCACTGAAGAGCTTCCTCAACCAGACAACTTCACAGGAGGCCATACTAGTAGCTATGTATTCGGCCTCGGCATGGCTCAAGGCAACTGATTTCTGCTTCCTGCTCATCCAAGATATTGCAGCAAAACCCAAAGAAAAACAACTCCAAAAGTGCTCTTGCGATCCACCACACTGCCAGCCCAATCAACAGCCTCACATCTCCAGCAGTGTATCTCAGTCCATGAGTAATTGTGCCCCAAATATATCTCAGAAGATTCTTGGCACCAATCCAATGTATATGATGAGGCTCAACCATATATTGGCTCAATGTGTTAACTGCAAAACATATGTCCGGACAAGAGTTCACCAAGAACATCAGTGCTCCTATGAGTTGACAATACTCAGAAGCATTTCCCAATTCAGGTCCAACAACACTACCACATAACTTCTTAAACTTAAGTTCCATCGGAGTAGTCACAGGCTTGCAGTCCACCATCCCAAATCTTTCCAATATCTTCACAACATATTTTCCTTGAAAGAGGAAAATTTCACTTGGCTTTTGCCAGACCTCCAACCCTAGGAAATAGTACATCGGTTGTAGGTCTTTCATCTCAAGTTTAGAAGCCAACTCCCTCTTATAGTGGTGAATGAAAGGGTCTGCACTTCCATCAGGTCCATGCTTGATTTTGTAGAGCCACTTTGAGGTGACAACCGATTTGACCTGGGGTCTAGGGACCACATCCCAGATATCATTCTTCATAATTGACTCATATTCTTCATTCATAACATCCTTCCATACTTGTTGCTTCATGACTTCTTCGAATGATGAAGGCTCATTTTGAATGATAGTGCTCATGACGGTCAAGTATCCTTGATACCTGTTCGGCTTCTTGCTTTCACGGAAAGTCCCCCTTTGTGCAATATGTCTCTCGGCATCTTCGAGAGTCTCCCTAAGCCATGAGGGTCTCCTCTTGGAGGAGGAAGACTCATGAGGAGGAGGATCTATAGGATCCATATGTTCATCAACATTAGGCATCATTTCGTCCTCTTTTTCACCTTGATTTCCAGTGTTAGCTTCTTTGTCCTTAGGATAGGAAGGTTGTTGATCTTCTTGAGGGCCATATCTTCGTCGAAGGTGACATCATGACTTATCTCAACCTCCTTTTGACCAACCACATAAATTCTATATCCCTTAGAATTTTCACTATAGCCCACAAAGATTCCTTTCTTCCCAAATGCACCCAATTTGTTTCTTTTTTCTTTCGGCACATGAAAATATATGAGACTTCCAAAAATTCTAAAATGAGAGACATCAAGTTTCTTACTAGTGAACATTTCTTCGGGAGTCTTGGAGTCCAATGCTTGATGAGGGTATCGGTTTTGAACATACACATCGGTATTTGCAGCTTCAGCGTATAGGAACTTCAGAAGGCCTTAATCATGAAACATGGCACACATTTCTTCTACAATAAAGCGATCCTTCATTTCAGTCATATCATTCTGCTTAGGAGTGTTTGGCGTTGTATTCTACCTCTTCATGCCAGCTTCTCTGCAATAATCTTGGAATTCATTGGATTCGTACTCGGTCCCATTATCAGTCCTCAATATCTTGATTTTCTTTTTGGATTGGTTTTCGATCAAGGCTTTGAAGTGTAGGAACCGGGTGAACACTTCATCCCTCTTCTTCAAGAAGTAGATCCAGGGCTTGTGAGAATAATCATCCGTAAAGGTGAGATAATATAAGTATTCTCCCAAAGAGTTTACGGGCATCATACCAGATATATTGGAGTGGATCAATTGCAATATATCTGTGGTCTTGCTATTACTTGAGGGGAATGGTCTCCTTGTATATTTTCCTTCAGCACATCCCGGATAGACACCTTCATGCTTTACTTTGAACTCGGGCATACTTGTCACCATCTTTCTCACATCGGGTAGGGCCTTATAATGAAGATGGGCAAACCTCCGGTACCATAGTTAAGATTGTAGAGACGTGTCGCAAGACATGGCTCCCAATGGCCTTCCTCCAACTTGATACAAAGTGTCAACCCTAAACCCAAGAGTAGAAGCATCTTTAAAACTTTCTTTTCCAAGCACGTACCTTTCCATCGATGAATGCCACCTTGAATCCTTTGTCCTCCATGGCTGAAATGGACACCAAGTTCTTCTTGAGATCAGGTACATATAGTACGTCTTGCAAATGAATAGTGTTACCTTGATTCAACTGAAGGGTAACATTCTCTACTCCCTTCACGGGATAAGTGGCGTTGTCTCCAAGGATGATTTCCAAGTTTGTCTCCTTTTCTATTAGATTAGGGAGGGCTTCCTTGTATCAGGTGAAGTGCCTTGAGGCACCACTATCAATCAACTATTTCTCGAAGTGTACGGAGGAGAGGCAGTGGAGAGGGCCGATATAAGATAGTACTCTTGTTTTGCTTATTGTTAACAACATTTGATTCTTCATTCCTGGAGTTCCTTGATTTCTTGGAGGGTCGACCATTTCCTTGATGTCCCGCATTCGTTTTTCCTTTGCTGTTGGACCTGCCTTTCCTTTGATCGTTGTTGTTGAAGTTGCCCCTGGAATGATTCTGATCATCATCATGTGACGTGTCCCTTCTATTTGGACATTCCCTTGCATAGTGGCCAAATTTATTGCAAACAAAGCACCCGCCCTTCCTTCCTCCCTTAGATCCAGGGTTTCCATGGAAATGACCTTTAGACCTTGCATTATTTCTCCTTTTGGCATGAGCGGAGAATGCTGTGGGGTTGCTTCTATTAGAAGGCATTTCGTGCTCCACCATTCTTGTTTCTTCTTGAATGCATCTCGACATCAATTCTTCAAACCCTGGAATTCGATCTTTGTTGAGTATAGTGGTTCTAAATACATACCACTCAGGTGGGAGTCCTCCAAGGGTGGTGAGAGTAAGTTCCCTGTCAGGAATGACTTCTCCAATTGAGAGTAGATCATTCTTGATCTCAGTAATCCTCAAGAAATAGGATTGAATGTCCTCGTCCTTGCCTTCTTAATATCCTTAAACTTATTCTTGAGAAATAGAATTTGGTTAGCATTACTAACCTTGAACATGCCGACCAACCTGTCGTAGATCTCTTTGGATGTCTTCAATTAGAAGATGTAGGCCACCAGATGCTTGTCAATGGAATCTCTGATAATCTTCTTTTCTTTGACTTCAACCCTATTGTACTTGGTCTTCGTAGCAACCGGTGCATTTGAAGGAGGTTCAGGGATTTTACCCTGCACATGGTCCATCACTTCTTTTTCTTCCAAGGTCAAATCAAGAGACATCTTCCATCCATGAAAGTCAGATTTATCATGGAGCTTGTCTTCAGTCGGGAAGAGGATGAGGAACCCATTGAGCCTTTTCTCCTTTTCCAACTGTCTTTGGTGATTGCTCTTTCGCTCTTGCTTGGGCTTTGTCTTCACCTCAACTATAATACCATGTTAATTTTAGGCAACAACGGTATGTTCAATGCTTTAGAGCAATTTTACTTCGATTTCTTTGTTAGCCCAGTATCAAAATTCAGATTAGAAATCACATCAACATGATAGTAAAATGCAGATAGAACATAAACATAAACAGTAGAAGACAAGCCAAGACAAGAGGACACAAGATGTGGCACCATTCAGGGACAAACCTTAATGTGGGGAAACCCTTGATCAAATCTTCTTTTAGTCTTCAGTAGTTCAGCAGAGAGATAGTACAATTTACAAATCTAATAATTTATAACAGCGACGAAAGAGCCCTAACCAGAAAAGTCAACTCTGGTCAATAGGGCAGATTTGACCCTCAGCAAATCGGTCAACTTCAGTAAACTTCAGCCTCCAAATAGCAAGATATAACAACCCTCAAAACAATGAAATTCAGCCTAGTCAAAGTTTGGTCAAACACCCCACCTGCGGTCAACCCTAGTTGCAGTCAACGCTAGTCAACAGTCAAAGTTTAGCCTTGATTTTTGTGCCCAGAAATGTGGCCTGCCCAAATAGAGATAGTCCTCATAAAAACACAGTCAAAGGAGGTCAACACATGTTGGTCAATGCTTGGTCGAACTGTCCAGAAATTCGGTCTCTTAAAATTTCTCTCTCCTGAAATTTTGGCCTCCTAAAATTTTGGACGTGTGGAGAGAGAGGCCCAGAAATCCGTACCCAATCAATGAGAGAGAGAGAAGTGCGAAGATGAGTGTGTCCAAATGAGGCTAAGGCATCATGTATTTATAGCAAACATTGAGGATGAATAGACGTGACTATTGGGCTTTTGAGCCTACATAAGTTTGCTAGCCGACCTTGACAATTTGTCCATAATAAAAATAAATTCATAACTTCATTTGTACATGTCAGAATCGAATGATCTTTAGATCAATCCTACACCTCTCGGAGAGAGGAATCCAAGAAAAATATCAGTTGTCATAAATAAGATGACCCATGTGGAGTTTGGCCCTAGTTGCCAATTTTAACATCACTATGAGGCCATGGAAGAACATTTATAACCAAGCAAGAATATAAAGACAAGAGACTAATAGTCAAACAATAACAACAATAATTAAGGAAGAGAGATATGAAGTACTTATCTTTTGAGGATTATAGGGAAATTGTCAGCGCCCTCTTGATCTTGGCCTTCTTGCATCCATCTTGTAAATTTATCAACCTTGTGCTCATCATCAACATGATGTCATTTCTTGCTTGAGCTAGGGTTTCTTCTTTCAGCATAAACATTAATCTAGATCCAACTTTAGGGTTTTATACACAATCTAGGGCTAGCTTTAGGGTTTTATCCACAATCCCTAGAGCCTTTTGCTAGAGTTTACAAACCCTAGAATTTTCATTTACGTCTTTTGAAGGAGCATTAGACTTTGTCATCTGCAAAACTTCTTTTTCATATACAAATGTTCAACATATATCATGTCATCAAAAACTCAAAGGATGATCCATCTCAATATTATTCTAAGCAAATGTGTCACGATCAAATATCTTCCAATGACTTGCCTTCATTAAGAGAAAAATATGACAAACCCACAACATACTTGGTTTTTGCTTCAACAGTACTAGCAATGATATTCTAGCAACCATGTATTCTGATCCTTTCAACGCAAGAAGCCTACACTTCATTATGATAAGAACACTTCTAGTTTTGCAAGTGACTTTTTTCTCAAGATGATTTTGGTCTCCAATCTTGAAGAAGAACTCAACTTCTTCTTCATTGTAAGCTTATCAAGTCAAAAGTGAAGTTAATATCCAACGAACTTGCTTCATCAAGGTGTGTTTTCTTGAAGATTTGTCTAAGGTATACAAACCCCGGGACTATCAAATCTTCCACAAGTGTTATAATTTTTCTCTTTTTAGCTCCCTCTAATTCTGGAGCTACTTTCTTGATTTCAATTGATTGGATCATGTCTTTCATCACAACTCCCTCTGGATCTTTCAAACAGAGAATACAAAGCGTTCTTGGATTGCCTTATATAAGATTTGACACAATTCTCTGAAGCTGCCCAAACAGGTTTATTTGAGCTCAAATTTGGTCCTGCAACTCATATTTCTTAGAGATCTATTTATCCTCATGTTATCAATTATTTAAGGAATCCTTCATCTCAGTCAAACTATAGTTTACGTTCTAACTTTTGCCTCTTTGGTATTGTAAAGAAACATGTTCTAGCTTTCATGTCAACAAAAATCTTTGAGGTTGAGTCACATTTATTTATATATCCAATAAACATTGATCTATAAGCCTTTCTAACAATCATCTAAAGCTTGAGAAAATAGTTGAAGCCACAACTTCTTTTTGGAGACACCTAAACTCGTCCTTTCATGGTTTTGAGATAATTATGATGGTAATAGATTCTTTAAAAGGATAACTCCTAAATGATTTGACATTCACAAAGGGTTTTCAGCATCCCAAAGATGTGCTACTAGAATATTACTACGACCTTTAAATAAACATCCTTGATCTTCTGGTAGTGGTACTCTATTAAAATATGCAACTAGGGCCAAACTCCATGTGGGTCATCTTATTAATGGTAGCTGATATTTTTCTTGGATCCCTCTCATTGAGAGGTGTAGGATTGATCTAAAGATCATCTGATTCCGATAAGTATTCATGGAGATATGAATTTATTTGTGTTATGGGACAATTCGTCAAGGTCGGCCAACAACCAAATAAACCCCACTTGTGCTCAACGTTTTAGTATAAATAGAGGTGGACTACAAGTCATTTGACAATCACCTCTTGTGATCTCACTCTCCACTTGTTTGGGTTTTTGGTGGAAGAGGAGGTCTAGAGGAGATGCTTTTTACGCGGCCCTAGAGAAGGGTCATCTAGGAGAGCCCTAGCCCTAGACTTGTAGGAGATCTGGCCGCAGATATAAGAGGCCCTAATCTGCAGCTAGAAGAGCCCTAATCTGCAACAAAGGGAAGGTCCTAACCACAGTAACTTAGAAGAGAACAGGAGGAGTTTTGGAGTCTAGACAGCGTGGAAGAAAGGGATTCGAAGTCTGCTATAGGAGGCCGAGTGGCTGAGGTAAGTGCGGATTGTCTAAGGGTTGTTTGTGGGCTATCAAGACAAGTCCGAGTTGCTGTTCAAGGCCGAGCTGCTGGGTAGTGAAGGCCAAAGAGGTAGAGGGACAAAATGTTGAAGAAGAAGGTGTGTTTGGGCATGCGTAGGGACTGTTTCATGATTTAGTGTTGCAGTGATAGGCCATAGGCCTTAGCACACAGAAAGAGCTGCGTAGAGGGTTGTTAAGGTGGACTAGTCCCTCAGAAGGCAGCGTGGACAAAGAGGAAGCTTCCCTAGGAATGCTGCAACCCTTTGAGGGTGGTTTGTGGACTGTCATAAGGGTTTAGGGCTACAACACGTGCCCTAACCAGGGTTGTGTCACAAACGCAGAAGCAAACATCAGTTCAACAGTGTTTTGGAGGGGTGTTGGATCCTAGTTTAGGATCAATACTAATAGTTGGATGCTGTCCTGAAAGAAGCCTTACAAAGTCACCTAGCCGCTGTTGCTATAGGTGATAGCAGGGCCATGTTTGGGTATGATATATTGGACATATTATGGGATAGCAGCATAGTGCAACATAGTGCTATCAACATATAGTGATGGGTAGCAATGCAACATAATGTAAAAAGGGTGCAGCATGATGTGATGCATAGCACAACACTATGTATGATGCAACTACATGATTGGATGCAGTGATGATGAGTGCAACATTGAGTGCAAATCCGTGATGAGAGCAACCGAGTGATTGGAGAAGCACAATGACAGGAGCAACATCATGAAGTGCATAGCATGGTCATTAGGTCCAACACTATGATGATGAGTGCAGCATGGTGCAACACGGTGAGGTGCAACATATGGACGAGATGCAGCACAATGATAGGTGAAGGAGTCACCTTGGAGAATCAATTGAAGCAACATGTCTTCAACTGACCTCATGTAGAGATGATCGATTCTCTTGTCTAGAAAGTCGAAGTGTTGACTTTTGTTGTAAATGTACTATCCCTCTCTCTCTCTCTGCTAAACTATTGAAGAACACATAAGAAGAATTGATCAAGGGTTTCCCCACATTGGGGTTTGTCCCTGGCTAGCGCCATTGGGGTTTGGGGTTTATGTTCCTAGTTGTGGAAGCTCTTCAGTGAGCTGTTTGTACACATGATGATAACCACCGTGATCCTCTGTGACAACCAGGGGGGATACGATTATTGAGGAATCCTGTATTCGATGATTGCTCCAGCAGATAGACATCAGATACTACCTTATCTGGGATATGGTAAGTCGATGAGCGAGGAGGTTTCATCGCATTGAGACTGATGTACAGGTCGCAGATATTTTGTCAAAGCCCTGGGGAAAGATCAAATCTGTGATTTTCCCAAACGACTTGGAGTCGTTGAGAGACCTTCGTATAAGGGTCCTGCATGTTGCATGCATTGAGCTCTGGGAGCTTTGGGGGCTTGGGGTACTTACTGGAGTGACATACGACCACAGGGCGACTCACCCTCCCCTGGTGGTACGCTATGTACAGGGTGACAGGTTCAACCTTTCCCTGTGATACCTCGTGGCGACTGTGGAGTAGGATGATTAGTTCTCCCGTGGCAACTGTGAAACATGATGATTAGTTCTCTCGTGGCAACTGTGGAACAGGATGATTAGTTTTGTTGTGGGCTGGGATTATTAGTTCTCCCGTGGCGACTGTTGGACAGGATGGTTTGTTCTCCTGTGGATAGGATGATTAGTTCTCTTGTCGAGACATCCTACCCATGCAGTTTGGTACTCATGGGAAGTACCTCTCATTTGATCAATGAGCAGGGAAATGGGGTTAGGGACCATAGTAGTACTATTGATGGACACATCGTTGTATCTATCGTACTCCCTATGCTATGATGACCTCCATTGATATGGGATCAGTATGAGTGGTCTGAGACACTCTCTTGTGATATTGATCTGGGATCAATGAAACTGACTTTGGGTCAAAAGAGAATGGTATGAGACATTCTCGATCAATTCTTCTTCTTCATGGTTCAACAGAGCAGAGCTTAGCAGAACAAACAAGAGCATAGCAGTGCAGGGCACTAATGGCAGAGATAGTATAGTCGGAGATATGGATCAATAGATGGAGTTCTCCCTAGTTGAGAGGGAGTGTTAAAATTGGCAACTAGGGCCAAACTCCATGTGGGTCATCTTATTAATGGCAGCTAATATTTATCTTGGATCCCTCTCATCGAGAGGTGTAGGATTGATCTAAAGATCATCCGATTCCGATAAGTATTCATGGAGATATGAATTTATTTGTGTTATGGGACAATTCGTCAAGGTCGGCCAGCAACCAAATAAACCCCACTTTAAACCCCACTTGTGCTCAACGTTTTAGTATAAATATAGGTGGACTTCAAGTCATTTGACAATCATCTCTTGTGATCTCACTCTCCACTTGTTTGGGTTTTTGGTGGAAGAGGAGGTCTAGAGGAGTTTCTTTCTACGCAGCCCTAAAGAAGGGTCATCTCGGAGAGCCCTAGTCACAGACTTGTAGGAGATATGGCCGCAGATCTAAGAGGCCCTAATCCGCAGCTAGAAGAGCCCTAATTGACAACAAAGGGAAGGTCCTAACCGCAGTAACCTAGAAGAGAACGGGAGGAGTTCTGGAGTCTGGACAGCGTCGAAGAAAGGGATCCGAAGTCTGCTACAGGAGGTCGAGTGGCTGAGGTAAGTGCGGATTCTCTTAGGGTTGTTTGTGGGCTATCAAGACAAGTCCAAGTTGTTGTTCAAAGGCCGAGCTGCTGGGTAGTGAAGGCCAAAGGGCTAGAGGGACAAAACGCTGAAGAAGAAGGTGTGTTTGGGCGTGCGTAGGGACTGTCTCATGATTTAGTGTTGCAATGATAGGCCGTAGGCCTTATCACACAGAAAGAGCTGCGTAGAGGGCTGTTAAGGTGGACTAGCCCCTCAGAAGGTAGTGTGGACAAAGAGGAAGCTTCCCTAGGAATGCTGCAACCCTTTGAGGATTGGTTTGTGGACTGTCATAAGGGTTTAGCGCTACAACACATGCCCTAACCAGGGCTGTCACAAATGCAGAAGCAAACATCAGTTCAACAATGTTTTGGAGGGGCATTGGATCCTAGTTTAGGATCAATACTAATAGTTGGATGCTGTCCTGAAAGAAGCCTTACAAAGTCACCTAGCTGCTGTTGCTGTAGGTGACAATAAGGCCATGTTTGGGTATGATATGCTGGACATATTATGGGACAACAACATAGTACAACGTAGTGCTATCAACATACAGTGATGGGTAGCAATGCAACATAATGTAAAAAGGATGCAACATGATGTGATGCATGGTACAACACTATGTATGTTGCAGCTACATGATTGGATGCAGTGATGATGAGTGCAACATTGAGTGCATATCCGTGATGAGAAGAGCCGAGTGATTGGAGAAGCACAATGACAGGACTAACAACATGAAGTGCATAACATGGTCATTAGGTCTAGCACTGTGATGATGAGTGCAGCACGGTGAGGTGCAACACAGTGAGGAGCAGCATATGGACGAGATGCAACACAATGATAGGTGAAGGAGTCACTTTGGAGAATCAGTTGAAGCAACATGTCTTTAACCGACGTCATGTAGAGATGATCGATTCTCTTGTCTAGAAAGTCAAAGTGTTGACTTCTGTTGTAAATGTACTATCTCTCTTTCTCTCTCTGCTGAACTATTGAAGAACATATACGAAGAATTGATCAAGGGTTTCCCCACATTGGGGTTTGTCCCTGGTTAGCACCACATCTTGTGTCCTCTTGTCTTGGCTTGTCTTCTGTGATTTATGTTTATGTTCTATCTGCAGTTTACTTTAATGCTGATGTGATTGCTAATCTATTGAGCTAACTGTGAAAATTGAAATAAATTGCTCTAAGCATAGAACATACATAAAATTAACATACTTGGTCTCCTAATATGGTTTTTTAGGCATCTAGGTCTTCTTCCTAACATATGTTCTCGTACTTAAAGAAAGAAATGCTCACGATTTGCTAGAATGAATGACTCTCAATCTATCAAGATCTAATTCTAAGTAATATGCTCGAACCTATGAATTTAAGACATTAATTCGACTCCTTCATAGAGATAAATCCGACTTGAGTAATAAATTTGGCCTCTCTATTGTCATTTTGGTTCCTTGTCATAGTTTTAATATTTCCATAGACTTCAAAACAATGTTACCTTAAAGATAAGGTCATCAAATTTTGTACAAATTTCTCTTTGCTGAAGCTAATATAGATAGGACACCATAAGAGGATACGAATGTGCTATGGAGATGCAAGAGTGATTTGAATACATAATCCTCGTTATATAGAAAAACTATTTTGTTGGAGTTTGGTCCTTTCTCTTAATCCTTCTTAGCTTGTTGGTCTTTTGACTGAGATACTTTGATTCCTTTTGACTAAGATACTTTGGATTCCTTTTGACCGAGGTACTGAGAAACTTCTTCGATTTCTTTTGTGGTCTAGATCTAATGTCCTTTGATCCTTTACTGAGTTTCCGAGCCTAAGGCTTCACCCTTATTCCTTTAATTAAGAGCTTTGCTGGTATATTCATTGACTGAGGTACTTCGACCTTTGATACTATTACCCATGAGGATCTTCGGCCCTCTACAAAGCTTGTGACTTAGCCTTGGTCTTGTCAGCTCATGTTTTGAGGTTCTTCGATTTGACTAAGGGAATTTTAAAATCTGAACTAGGACTTTGACCGTACTCTAGGCCTAAGCAATAGATAAGGATTTTCTCCTTTTATTTAGATGATGTCTTCATCATTCACTGGATTTCTAAGGTAGAATAGGATGAAGATTTTCTAGGGCACAAACAAGAAAGTAACTCTTGGCCTTCTTTTGCAGTATTCCTCAACCTTCTTGGATTAGGACTTCTAGGGCTAGAGACAGATTAAACCCTAGAGTATAACGTCTTCTTCTTCAAGGCTGCTCTTTCACCATAGCTCTAACACCATGTTGCTTTTTCATAGGTCTTCTAAACGGATAATTACTTCTTATGATTTATTAGGTTATTCTTTTCTTGTATTGACATTCATCATAAAGTAATTACATAGAGGATCTCAACAGTAGAACAAAATGGCAGTAGGATCATAAAGAGACAACCAAACAAGAGACACAACAATTTACCCCTGGAAAATCCACATGGGGGAAAATGCCAACAACATTTTCCTTAGAGAAATTATTCAATTCAATAGAGATACATCTAAATCTTCTAGCCAAGAACAAGGTCAACATGAACAACGATATTATATGGTCAAACTGCGCTTATGTCAAGTCACAAAGATGCCCAATCAACTTGGCCTAGTCTGATCTACCTAGGCTAAAATTCGGTTTTCCAGAAGTTGCCCAAAAACTTGGCCCTGTTGTTGTTTAGAGACTCGGTCGTGTTGCCCAGAAACTTGACCCTGCTGCTATTCAGAGACTTAGTCTTGTTGGCCAGAAATTGCAGTCATGTACGTCACACGTGCGAGGTTAAATAAGAGAGAGAAAAATGCTTGAGATGTCTTTGTCCTTCTTGCCTTCTTCTCCTTCGTTGGATGCCCAAAAGATGTCTTCTTCTTGTGTGATCTGAATTGTGCTTGGAGGAGAGGTCGAATGCCATATATATAGTGATTCTGGATGATCGAATGAGTGGCTCTTCAACTGGGCTGACTCGATCTCTTGGAGGGTCGACATGACTTTGCTTGGAGCCAAAAATTCAAATTTAGAAATTCAAAATTCTTGTTTTGAAAATGACATGAAGGACATATCTTACATTTTCCATTATATATATTTCAAGGGCTAAAATGACATGAAGAACATGTCTTACATAATTCAAGGGCTAAAATATTAATTATGAAGACCAACCATAGGTACAAAATTCAACAAAAACATATGATTGTAGGACACTACAACTCCCTGTTTCTGGTGCATCTCCTCATGAGGCTAAAAACAAAAGCATGGTTATATATGAACTTGGGGATACTCTTAGCCATATCAATCACCTCCTTGATGAAGGAGAGTTTCCCCATATCCTCAAGCATCAAATCGATACAATGTGCAATGCATGGAGTCCAGAACAATGAGCAGTTCTTGTCCATAAGCATCCTACCAATAGTCACATAATTAATTGCATTATTTGTTATGACTTGCACCACATTATGCAAACCAATATCTTGGACAAACTCATCTAACAACTTGCATATCAGTGCTACATCTTTTATATGTACTGCTACCTCCATTGATTTAATAAACGTGGTACCTCTAGGACAACGTACCAAGAAATTTAGAAGGGTCCTACCATTCCTATCTATCCAGCCATCAAACGTCACTCTACATCCAGAGACCTCCCATGATTACTTCAACACCGGTAATCTAGAGTTGATGTCCTTCTTTTCTACTTGAAGGGTTGGCCCCTACAACTCCTCATATGTAATGCTTTTGTACCTTGGGCCCACAACATCAATAATGTCATAGATTGGTTACCAAAATGATTACCTCTTAGTAGGTGAAGCTGCAAAGCCCCTCCCACTTCCCTCTGGGTCAGTCTTAGAGATAGATAGCCCTGACGATCTACCTGCATGTTTGACCCTGTTTGTAGCTGCCTTTTCTCTCTTTTTTCCCTTTGCATAAATTGCATCGTGTGCAACTTTGATAATGTCCGGGTTATATTTAGAACAAATCCCAACATCATGTCTAGGGATTTTAGCCAGATCGTATTTCAATTGGCAAATCCCTCCTATCATATGCAACCCTCACAATTTGAAATTCAATATTTGCCGGTTTGTCCCATGTTTAGGTTCCCCATAATGCCAAAATGGGTCCAAGGGTGTTGGCATATTTGCAGTACAAATGTTTTATGGATAGCTTCAAAATTCAATCGTAGGGCACCAAAAATCACAAAGAAAATGGCATTAAACCCCCACTACACAAAAATTAACAGCCTCATTTAAAAAAATATTTTTTTAGAAATTTAAATTAGATTATTTGCAATGAAGAATGACAATAAGGGGGTGCATAGAAAAGTTAAAAACAAAAATCAAGCCTGCTTTCCAAATATGGAAAAAAACCCTTGCATTGGTTCATGGGCATGAAAGTCACAACAAATGACAAAGAAGAAGAAGGAAAACGTTCGTAGGCAAAGATTCAAGCAAGCATATGCCCAAATGTATGGAAAGGATCATTAACATGGGGGTATTTAAGAACATACCTGTGAATGGAAGAAGAGAAGTTTGTCTGGCTGATTTGGCAAATGATCTTTGAGCCTTTTATCCACAAAAAAACCTTTGTTTGTGATGATAATTGCTACTTAGCCTTCAATCCCTCCTTGAAAATCACCAC
The DNA here is from genome assembly GCA_000404065.3 of Pinus taeda. Lineage (NCBI taxonomy): Eukaryota > Viridiplantae > Streptophyta > Pinopsida > Pinales > Pinaceae > Pinus > Pinus taeda. Next base: position 38,706 of record APFE031073769.1, on the reverse strand, counting down.
AAGCTCTTCTCATTCCTTCTCCAACAACAACAAAAGAAAAATGATGGAAAAAAAACCCAAAATTTGCTTTCAAACCTCATGGCTGCACCTTCTTGGCGACTTTTATGGTCATGGCATGATTTTTTCTTGAAAAGTCCAGAGTTTTGAAAAAAGTCGCGATTTTTTTGTAAGGAAAAAATTGTGAGTTATTTACTCATCGAAAAATCAAGGGCGGGAGGGAAGGGGGCAAAAATCGTGAACACTGCTACTAGGTCTCTTGGACTTGAAACCAAATCATACTACCAGAAATAATTCAACCATGAAATACCCTGATAGGGCAGATTTGCTATGATTAGAACATGGTTCATTATATTCATCAAAAGTAATTTCCACACGGGTCATTATTCATGGTCGTTGCACAATAAGCATGTTAATTTTCCTTAACCCTAGCTACTGGCAAGTTATTTTTTTGTAAATCACTTGTTGTATGACACGAATGGAGTTTGTGCACACATAATTAAATAATCCCGAATACTTGGAATATGGTAAAAGAATCCATTTATAAGAGTAATAATGTATATATAAAGCGTATGAATGGATGATATTGATTGTACAATGAGGGCCTTGTATATATACCTAGCCGTGATGTTGTTTCATGAATAGTCGTGTCTTTTAGGACATGTCATTTCATTATACTAATTATTATTAATTAGTTATGAATTTTTTATTTTTATTTTTTTTGTACATTTATGTTTATAACATTGTAAATTAATTTGTTGTAGAATAAAGATTACTGAATAAAAACAATACTGGAATTTTAATAGGTAATAAATAAGTAAAATAGTGGAAGCAAAATTAGCCAATCTCATACACATGCACACAAAAAGTTCTTCCCTTCAATATGCTATCCATTATCTTAGTTTTATAGCATACAAGGGCTCCCTTACTGGGAAAATAGTCCACAAAAAATAAACACAAGCTCAAAACTGTCTTTGTTTGCCCTAGTATGAAGATCTTGTAAGCTTTTGAGGTCTCACTATATCCAACAAATACCCTCTTCTCTCTTGATGGTTTCAACTTCCGCCTCTTCTTCACAAGAACATGGATGTATATTGGATAACCAAATATCCTCTAGTGTTCTATCTTTGGCTTCACCCCAATGAAATCTTTCTTAGGAGTCTCTCCCCAAATATCTTGTGAGGACTCATGTTGTACACTTATATTGCAGTGTTACACGCCTCTGCCCAAAGAAACATAAGCAGATCCCAATCATGTATAATGGCCTTGGTAGAGTCGATGCTAGACTGATTATTCCTCTGTGCAACCCCATTTTGCTAAGGGTTGTGTGAGGCTATCTTCTCCTTGTTGATCCCTACCTTGTTGCAGAAATCCTTGAAGTCATTGGAAGTGTGCTCACCCCCATTGTATGACCTCAAGATTTTGATCCTCTTCTCTGTCTAGTTCTCTTGCTGGGCCTTGAACTCCTGGAATCAACTGAAGACCTCATCCTTGGTCTTCATGAAGAAGATCCAGGTTTTCCTGGAATAGTCATCAATGAGCATGACATAGTATAGTGCTCCCTGCATTGATGCCATTGACATCGATCCACACACATATGAGTGAATGAGATGCAAGATCCCTTGCGATAATTCTCCTAATACCAACCTAGATTTATTTTCTTACGATAATTTTTTATTTCCAACAATTTATTTAATTAATCAAATAAATTCTAAATTACTGAAAAATAAAATCGTTGGTTTTTAACCTCTAAAAATATATGCAGCAGAAAGTAAAAAATTCAGAGAGATTGATCACACATTGCAATAGATAAATATCCACAATAATCTCCGTCATTCATTAATATGGAAAATCACGGTTTTCGACCCACATAGAGTTACAAGGAAAAATACACTTACTAGAGCTTGTAACTCAGCCTCCACTGGATGAATTCAACCTTCTAGAAATCGACCTCTGAAGGAACTCGGCCTAGAGAATTTTGACCCAACAATTTGCTAGCAAATAGACATTGTGCGTTCCTTTCAAGCTACCATTGCGCCTGTTGACCCTGCCGCCCGCACCTACCTACGAGTCAGTGAGAAAAGCCTTCAACCCCACAAGGTGTGGTTGGTGGCAGGGAACTCAGAGAAGGGGCTGTCACACTAATCCCAACTCTTTCCGTTTGAGCTATCTCCTAGGTTAGCTAAGGGGGGTGGTCCCTAATGAAAAGTTAAGCTGAGAACAAAGATGCGAGTTTCTAGGAGAATTGTTAGAGTTAAATAGATTGTTTATCTAAGATCTGTAAGCAAAACATGATATAAGCAATAGCCATTAACCATAAGATAAGCATGAAACACATAAACGACCAATGCCTTCAAAGCGTTGCTCTTTAATAAATGAAATTTTTTTTATTGTATTTTTTATTTGCTTAGAACGAAGTCAAATGCTTTCAAATGAAAGAAGAAAATATGCGATAATTTTTCAAGATAGAAAATAAGCGAAGGGCTTAGGAAACTCCCTCTTGAGTAAATCTTTTGATGTCTTATGAAATTGTTGGCTTGAACAACTTGTGGGACCTTTGATATCGTTGGAGGTGACTATTCTGACCGAAGAAGTCCTCACACTCCAATAGAGCTGGCAACCTATCCCTTGAAAACACAGAAATGCTTGCAAACCAATTGTTAGTGCAAAAGAGACTTGGCATATAGAGACCAAGTTGAGCTTGTCATTCAACCGAGAATGACAAGCTACAACAAGTGTACAAAATATACAAGCCCAAAGGAGATTTTGAGATAGCTGCAAATCTCTCCTCCCTAGACAATAATGCCCTCAGGCAATGCACAAAAAAAAAACAACTAGAAAAAAATGAAATCAATGAATGATCAAACGACACAGGTTATACCCATCAAACAAAAGATGCGCCACAAAAGAAGCCAGTAACCCCAAAGACTGTTATTTATTTATATGAAAGGTAAGTACACAATCCAGCAGAGCTTCCGCAAGCCCAACAGCTCGTTCTATGATTTGATACAATAAGAGCCCAAGGCTCATATAAATAAGAAAATGGGAGATGATCCCAAGGAAAATTCCAATGACAAGTGGCACAAAGGTGAAGATCCCAAGACCATGTCAAATTCCAAGTGGCTTAGAGGACTGGCTGTTTGTCTCCAAACTGCTGTAGCTTGCCTTTGTGAACTGCTGTTTTAATCTGCGTTAAACTGCTGTCCACGTAGACTACTGTAGATGATACGTTAACTGTTGTGACTGCCTGTAAACCTGCGTAAATTGCTGGAATAGAACTTGCTGATTGACTGCCCACTTAACTTGCTGTTTGAACATGCGTATTTTCTGATTGGGCCAGCGTGTAGACTGCCCACGTAACTGATGTGTATGACTGCCCACCGTGACAGCTGTGTATGACTGCGGTAAATTGCTGGAGTATTAGCTGATAGGTAAACATGCTGAGTTATATGCGTTTATACCTGCGTGGAAGCTGTATGAACTGCTCACGTTAACTACGCTGAGTGGGCACGTGGAAGCCTTGACTGCGTATTGGCTGTACGTATTTTCTGTTTGCTGCGTATTATTTGTGGGCTGAGGTGGGTCCCACATGCCACTCATTTACTTTAATCCCAAATTTGATTTAACTTAAAACAAAAATGACCTTCAGCACTTCAACGTGGAACTTTGTTGACTTTGACTTTTTTTTGACTTTCTTTGACTTGAGTTGAAACTTTATGTGGTGGGCCCTACATTGCTTGCCACATCACCCTTGATCCTCTGCTTGACTTCCATGTCAAAATTTGACTTATTTTGACTTTGGAAAAATTTATAAATTTTTCCAATTATTCATTTTTTTTGAATTTTTTCTTCATTTTTGCTACTGTCACTTGAAAAATCACCTTTTGAGGGACTCTGAGTCATTTTTTGACCCCCAAAGTAGGCTCTAGGAGAATGCTGGGCCTCTGAGGATGAATTTCGAGTGGTCATACGCCCCAAACATTTCCTAAGGCCACTTATTTATGCCTTTACATAAAGATTAATTAAAAAATCCCGTTTTGCGGGAAATCTTTAACTATTAAAAAATCCTACTTAGGCCTAGCCAAACTCCACGAAACTTTTTGTGTGATCTAGTATGGTAATATACATTGACCCTAGACACTAAGATGTGTCAGGAGCTCAATCTTCAAACCGTCACCTCGGCTTTGGGGTAAAAATGAGTGAAAAAATCCAGAGAATTATCCACCTCTGAAAAAGAAGGGATAATTAACAGGTTAAAAAAAAACACTCCAAGGTGTACTCGTTTGCTGATCGAGTCCCACATCCTAGGCCTGTTACAAATTCAAGAAAATC
>APFE031073769.1:13118-34357 GCA_000404065.3 Pinus taeda | reverse complement strand
TACTAGCATCACTTATTACAAGTCCCCGCAGGGTGTGGAATCTGGGTACAAAGAAGAAAGATGATGAGAAGATAGAAGGAGAGTTAAAAAACTCTGTTGACTGATGACATCTGATGGTACAAGTGTCCTCTGGATCATCTTTGGGCATGGAGTCTTCACATAATCATCAGGTGCTACTCCAGTAGTCAACAACGCCTAAGGAAATAGCTCGTTTTACATGATACATATGAGAGCACATAGTCTCATTATATAGAGGGTTGGGAGCACATCCCAAGGAAAAATGCATGTGAGAACTGAACTTAGAGCAAATCCCAAGGAAAGATAAGTCAAGTTCGATGTGGAGAAGATAGAGACACTAGAGCAAAATCGAATTCCATATGTACACCTCAAGGGAAATCGAATTCCATATATGGCATAGTAAACTCATCCATGAGTGAATCCAAGTACCATGATAACTCCAGTGAACAAATGCAAACTCGAACTAAGTGATGCCACATATGTCGATGATCCCAAGATAGCTCTGTGCAGATCCCTAGGAACTGCGTGATTTCCTCAAGTGAAACTTGTAATCCTCCATGTGAAGTGCTAAGTGTAGAAGCAACTTGATCTAACAGTGAGAGAAGGCCCCACGAAATCCTCAGTCTAAATATTTTGTAGAATATTCCTTCAGTACACGAGTTCCTCTAATAAATTCGATTTTCCACGTGCAACTGCTGCTTTATCTTTGGGAAATTCTATTTTATGAAATAATGGTATATTTATGATGTAGTGTGCTCAGTCATCTTCCACATGTCCGTTAACTCAACTCTTTGACTTACGATCATTTCCAAGTCATTTCGTCACATGGAATAATTTATTTCTCTCTATTTTATTTAATTCTAGCCTAATTAAAAGCCACAATTTCCACTAAAATTAGGAAATGTGGGTTTTGAGGATCCAAAACACATTATTAACCCCTCAAAGTGTGTCATAGTAAAAAGTTGAGGGTGAGAGGTGTAATTTTTATTACTCATACCCCATACAACTTCTCTAGACTACACTTATTACAATTTCAATACAATTTTATTTGCAATTTTTGACTTGCGAGAAATCTAAAAATTTAAAAAATGACTATCTAGACCTAACCAAATTCCACGATTTTTTGTGTGATCTAGTATTGTAATATACATCGACTCTAAACACTAAGATGTGTTAGGGGCTCAACCTTCAAACAGTCACCTCAGCTTTGGGGTAAAAAGTGAGGGAAAAACCTAGAAAATTATCCGCCTCTGAAAAAGAAGGGATAATTAATTAGATAAAAAAAATACTCCAAGGTGTACTCGTTTGCTGATTGAGTCCCAACATCCTAGGCCTGTTACAGACTCAAAACTCATCATTACTAGTATTACATATTACAATTCCCCACAGGGTGTGGAATCTGGGTACAAGAAAAAAGATGAGAAGATAGAAGTAGAGTTAAAAAACTCTGTTGACTAATGATATCTAATGGTGCAAGTGTCATCTGGATCATCTTTGGGCATGGAGCCTTTCATATAATCATCAGGTGTCATCCCAGTGGTCAACAAGACCCACCTCGAACCACTAGATAAAAATAAATAAATAAATAAAAATATGTTTTTGTGGGGCCGCGCAATGGAACCAACCAGTTGCCCACGGAAGCAGTTGCGATTTGTATGGATTCATTCTCAAAACGTGGTGTTTTGGCCGGGTGATCTGCCGCCTGAAATGCGTCTCGGACATTTTGAAACGCGGATCGGGCCGGAGAGTTCCCACAAAGTAGGAAGCATCTTTTTTGGCCCGATCTATGTTTCAGAATTTCCAGGACGCGTTTCGAGGGGCAGATCACCCATGGATTCGTACGGGTCGCGTTTCGGGGTTTTGATCTGCGGGGAGGGGGGGCGTTTCGTGCAACACCGATCCAAACCCTATGGGTCTCTAGGGGAAGCTCCGTGACCTTATCTCAGCTGAACAATGATGACTTGATCCATAGAAGACACAAAATGATCAACACGACAATACGGAAGATGAATCTACCACAACCAATTCCATGGCAGTCATAAATGACCTTGGTAGAGATCATCCAAGCCCTATGTCCATTGATTGACCTTCTCCCAACTTGATTCTCATCGATCAAGTGGTAGAACACTTACATCCAATACTTAGGGGAGATCAATTTACCACAACCAAGTCCATGGCTAGTGTGTCTGCTCTTGGTAAAGATCACACACACCTAAGTCTCCTCTCCCATGTGGACAAGATGGGAGGCAATCCCAACGAGCTTAACCGAGTCCACGACCCCTTTATAAGTGTGACTTGTGGGTAGGATGCATATTGGTGTATGTACTCAGCCAAGTCCATGGCTTTAAGGAGTACCCTCACTGAAGAGTCTAGTTACACAACCCCCTTCACCAAGTCCATGGCTAGTCATAAAGACGGGTGGAAGGCATATGCTAAGTGTTCCCGATCAATAGTGTGGGCCTCGTTGCACATCCCCTTCACCAAGTACATGGATAGTCATAAAGACAGGGATAGTGTATGCTCAGTGTTCTCTCTTGGGGAAGAATACATTCTCCTGCACACCAAAATGCTCTCTGAAGAATATGAACTTCAATGGCTTGGTCATACAAATCTCGGCTGCCTTAGAGAAAGATGCCACAGAAGTTCGAGTTGAATATACCCAATGGTGGAGGATAGGTGCCATTTTATAGTTGTTTTTCTATGCGAAGGGTCATGTCCTTTGGGCAGGCTGACTTGAACTATTACAAGGCCGACTTGTATATTTGGAGGGAAAACATAAATTCAAATATTGAATCTGACATAGTTGCTTGCCCAATAAAGTATATCACATCAAACAATAATGACAGGGGTGCCGAACAATAATTTCCTTTTATCAAATTCAAATTCTCTTTTGGGGCAAAGTGGTTTCTCCTTGGGGTAATTAGATTATCCTTGGGGAAATTCATCCCAAAGCTGCCCCAAATTTCAACAGGTCATTTGGGTCTGCTTCTGCATTACAGCTTTATTTGCATACATGCTTTCTCCAACGAGGTCAGTTCAGTCCAATCTTCTTGTCACTCTTGGCAAGAAAATGTATGCATGCAACTGTTTGCCAAGCTACCTCCTGATTAAGGATTCCAAATATTTAAATGCTTTAGCTTATTCCAAGCTTATTGCTGCCTTAGTTGTTCTTTGGAAGAGGACATGGGATATACCCTTCCATTTTCGGTTTTATTTCTTTCAGCTATCTTGTAAAATTTCCCCTGTAATAGAAAGGCGTATTTTTTAGAAAAAATATTGGTCAAATTCTTGGGGATTTCTCAGCAATTTCTTAACATCAATACATAACATTTTTAAGTTTTAACGAGCTTCAGATTGTCAATGGCATATATCACGGGCTTTAAAGAAATTAAAATCCATTATATATGCAACTCATGATTTTGAATTTGTCTAGTGTTTTGCAGTGAGTCAAAACTTGATTTATTTTGATTTAAACTGGTACAAGCATATGACCTTGTTATGTGGAGCAGATCCTATGAGGATAAACTATCTTTTTTTCATTTCCCATGCTATTACAATGGTTTTATTTCCCATGATATTACAATGATTTAATTCCTACATAGAGTAGCATCGTTGTTGGTTTTCTGTATAGCTTTATTTATTTATGGGCCTATTTTTCACAGTGTTGATAATTGTATAGGAAGTAATACTTCAGTTCAGCATTCTATATATTAAGTTAGCATTTGCTATCAGTTGTAGATTTAACTTGGCTGGCCTAACATATGGTCTTTTATGAACTATTTCAGCCAGCTTCGCCAACCACATTGGGAAAGGAGATGGCAAACTTTTGTTTCAGACTATCTGAGCAGCGACGAAAAGTTGCTGAAGTAAGATTACTAGGAAAAATGGCTGGTGCTGTAGGGAACTATAATGCCCATATTGTAGCATACCCAGCTATTCCTTGGGAGAAGGTGGCAGAGGATTTTGTAACTTCTCTTGGAATAGGCTTCAATCCATATACAACACAGGTGAGCTTAATGGATCTCTTTCCATGCTCTTTTTACTGAAATAAATGTGTAATTGACTTCATAATTTTCATTTGGATTATTTTTGCGATGTCTGCCTCTTTGGCATCTATATAGCGTAATTGCAGACAAGATCTGTTCAAGAGAAAAAAAGTTTATTAAATTGATATTGCCAGTACTTCTTTTCTTCTTTGTGATTCTCTTGTTACACTTGAGGAGTGATAATAGAGAAGAATTTTGCTTGGTTGAAACCTGTTGATGCATTGGCAAAAAATTGCAAAACGATTTGTCAAGTTGTTCTACAGGGGGCCAGGAGGCCAAGTTGCTTCTTGCTCAATTCTGGGACCTCCCAAAATGGAAAAAGCTGGGGAAATACAACTTGAGGAGGGCTGCAGGTTTGTATTGCAGATTATTAGAATTTAATGCAGCATAGATAATAGGTCAGTAGCAACTCAATGGGTCAGTATCAGCTCAATGACCTTTTGGATCTACAGCAGCCAAGAACGCAGTGGAAATTTTAAATTTAAAGAAAAAGGAGATTGAAAGCAAATTTCTTCGATTAGGACCAAAAGAGCATATTTTTGAGGTATTTAATAATTAGCCAGGGTTTCAGGGGTGTGCATATGGGTTTGCCAGTTTTGGAGTTTGGTTGCAGGGGGTCCTTCACTTGTGTGTTTATATATATATATATATATATGTTGAAGATTTGAAACTCTAAAATTGAAATTATATAACTAAGAATTAACATGATAATAAATTTCACTTCTAATTTATTGTTTTGTTTGGGGGCAGTCTCAGCCCTAGATCCTGTTACGGGGGTCACGACTCATATGACTTTATAATGGGGATCTGTTTTGGGGGTTGACATCCCTTGTAACGGGCAGATCCTTGTTATGGTGTTGTTATGAATATAATCTTTTTCTTTTTCTTTTTATCTTGATCTTCTTCTTCTTTTTTCTAATATAAAATCTCTTTTTCTTTCTCTTTGTATTTTGATATTTTTCGGGTTTTTTTTTATACAAATTTTTTCCTTTTTAATTTTTAAATTTTTTCTTTTAAAATGGCCAAAGGTCTCTGGCGAAATCAGCAAACAGAGAAACTCCAAGCTTTGTGTAGCAAAGCGCTTCAATTGCGATGGCAACAAAGTTGACGAAAATTGATGGCCAAAGGCTGGATCAAATTAGCTCTGTGCAATGATTGAGCAGCCGGAGGATCAAACAATTATGATACCAATGTTACGAACAAGATTCATATACTTAGAGCAATGCTCTAATACCAATGTTACGAACAAAGTTTGTACTGATGCGGTAATCTTCAAAATACTTGAAAGAAGAAGACATCCATTGATGATAAAATATATATTGAATAGTATATAAAAGAATTGATATGAGATATAAGATGTTATGATTGTTGCAAATGAGGGCCCGGTTATTGGCAACAAAGTTGACGAAAATTGATGGCCAAAGGCTGGATCACATTGGCTCTGTGCAACGATTGAGCAGCCGGAGGATCAAACAATTATGATACCAATGTTACAAACAGAAATGGAAAGAAACTTGCTTGGGTGATGGTAGCTTATCTCTGAGAAGAGATGTGGCAGTTACATGCCTTTGAACTGTGTTACCATGAGGCTCAAAGGCCTATTTATTGTTGAGAAACAATGGAAAACCCTAAACATCCAAAAACCTAACCCTAGGAGATGAAGCGCCAAACCGCGGGCCCTGTTTCGGTAAATTGGTACATCAACTTCCCGGGGTCGTAACTTCGGCATACGATTTCTGTTTGACGCGCACAATACTTCGTTAGAAATATCTATCTGAGGACTACAACTTTTGAGTGAGCAACATTGGTCTATGACCCATGTTGCTCTCGGTTTTCCCAAAAAACGTCGTTTAGGGCCTTAAAACGGCTCTAGAAGTTCAGGACCTGAAAAACTGCTAAAAATAGTAAATTGTGCTACAATTAAGGAAACTGAAAACTGAAAGAGACAGTTGTAAGGATCCATGTGGGATAGGCGGGTGGCCACCAACATCCCCTTGGATCATTCCTCCCCCCTTAGGAAGCAATGGTCCCCGTTGCGTTGAGTGCCTCCATGAGATGGGGAAATTTCTGCTGACTTGGTCCCTGGTGAGCTGTTCTACAATCTCTGATCTGCCCAATAATGGTGGGAAGCATGGTTGGGGGTGATCTACATTGAACACTCGGTGCAAGCCACAGAATGGGGGAATGTTGTGCTCCAAAGCATTGTTTCCCACAACCTTGGTAATGGTGTAAGGACCATATCAGAGTAGTCTGAGCTTCTGATGGGCTCTTGTAAGGCGTTCTTTCTACAGATCCAACCAGACTTTGTCGCCCATTTGAAACTTGTGTGACACTTGATATTGATTATGTCGCTTTTTGTACTTGACATTTTCCAAAATGGAGCAGCGATATATTGGCCTGTTGGGTAGAGGTGCTTTGGGAGTCAGATTGAACGAATGCTTGACCTGACAGTGCAATGGTACCCATGTGCGTGAGGAGAAGATGTCCTTGGATCCTTTCATGACTGTATCCACCTGCTTCTACTGCGTGGAGGAACCCTTCCCGGGGGCCATGGATGTGGCTACGATCTTCCCCTTACTCTGAGAGCGAACCCGAAAGAAAATGAATTTCCTAGTCTGGGATATGATCTTGCTGCATTTCTTAGCAGAGATCAAAGGGTCGAGGTAGGTGGGGCTACCTCCAATATCTTGTATAATGTATTACCCAAAGAAATAATAACAGCACGAGGCCTTGACTCATACACAACATGTTGCTTCCACAAGTATGGTTGGCTTAATAATACATCACAAACATCAAGAGGTGCCACATCACACAATACCTCATCTGTGAAGGGCTTGATACTGTAGGGAAGGGGACACTGTTGGCGGACTCAGAGATCTCGTCCTTGGTGAAGCCACCCGATGCTGTATGGTTGTGGGTGTGGTATGGTCAGTAGGCTCAGCTGCTTCACGACCTCTGCTGAAATGAGGTTCTTTTGGCTGCCACTGTCGACAATGAATTGCAACGGCAAACCCTTCACCCACATTTGTGAGTTTGTGAGTGGAAAGGACACTCCCCCTCCTCTTGATTTTCGTGCTCATTCTTTTGGATCTTGGCAGTGGCAACAATGGCACTGGGCTTTGCATCAATAATTTGCTTCCCTTTGCCATTCCTCTTGTCGGGTTCTGACTCAGGGTTGGAACATGCGTCTAATTCTGGAGCCTTCAACTCAGCCACCAAGGACTGCTTGGCCCAACACTCACTTGTGTTATGAGTGGGGCTCTTATGGAACTCACACCACTTTCTTGTGCCCTTCTTTGACTTCGTGGTGCTGTTCTTTTCTTGCGGCTTCGACGAGTTGTCTTGGGTCACCCCGCCTTGGCTTTGTCCTTTGTTCTTCGGATTCGTAGATTCAAAGTCTCGCTTCTTTTGTTTAAATTTCTGCTTGATCTTGATAGTGTATCGGTACGCCGTGCCGAGCGAGGGGATGTCCAGGAACTCCATCTCGTCCTAGATGTACCTGTGTAGGCAACCACGGTATTTGAGTACCAAATGCCGCTCAGAATCCTTGATACCTAACTTTGTGCGAAGGGTATGAAAAATATTGGTAAATTTCGATACGTCTTGGTCCCTTCCCTGCCGTGGCGTGGTCCACTTTATGTATTTATCCTCATAGCTCGCAACGAGATAGTAATGCTCCCTGATGGCGTCCCGGAACAAATTCCAAGTGGGTACGAATGAAAACAGTGAGGTCGTACTTTCATCCTTCTGCTCATAGTAGGTTTCCCACCAGTCCTTGACGTGGGGGTCGGCTTTGAGAAGAGCGAAAGTAATCTTTTCTCGGCTGGAAAAATCATGAATAGAAAAATACCCTTCTAGCAAATTTAACCATTTATCTACGACATTTGCATCTATCTGATCCTCGAATATGGGGATTTCAAAGATAACTTGTACCTTAAAGGGTGTGGCGTTTCCAGAGTAGTTGTTGGAAGTAGATGTGTTGCTCCTCGGTAGCTGCTGAAGGATCTGGGCAAAGTTGTCCATCATCGCGTTTGCTTTTCGCTTGAGGGCTTCTTCGAGCAAGATTTTGATAAGATCTCCTACCCCCTCGTCTTTCTTTTCATCTGCCATAGGAGACCGTTGGGATTTGTGAGGTTGGTCTTGCAAAGGTTCGACCAGTTCAAGCCCTAACTCCTTATATCCCGACCTCGTTGGGGACATGCAAAGAAAAACAGAGAAAGAGCAGACTGCTCTGATACTACTGATCTGGATTTAAACATGAACACAACAAAATACAGAGATGTAGCAGAAATAATACTTCATTTCATTAATGTAAAATACTGAAATATGTTTACAAATAGAAATGGAAAGAAGCTAGCTCGGGCGATGGTAGCTTTTCTCTGAGAAGAGATGTGGCTACTACATGCCTCTGAACTGTGTTACAATGAGGCTCAAAGGCCTATTTATTGTTGAGAAATAATGGAAAACCCTAAAAATCCAAAAACCTAACCCTAGGAGATGAAGTGCCAAACTGTGGGCCCTGTTTGGGTAAATTGGTACATCAACTTCCTGGGGTCATAACTTTGGCATATGATCTCCGTTTGACATGCACAATACTTCGTTAGAAAGATCTATCCGAGGACTACAACTTTTGAGTGGGCGACATTGGTCTATGACCCATGTTGCTCCTGGTTTTCCCAAAAAATGACGTTTAGGACCTCAAAACGGCTCCGGAAATTTAGGACCCGAAAAAACTGCCCAAAATAGTAAATTGTGCTACAATTAAGGAAACTGAAAAACTGAAAGAGACAGTTGTGGGGGTCCAAGTGGGATAGGCGGGTGGCCACCAACGTCCACCTCGATCAAGTACTCTCATAATAGGTCACCTTTTAACCTTTGTAACAATTGTTATGGGGGTTGATGTTGAAAAATCGAGAGGTTTTTTAACTAGGTTAGATTTCTTTTTACATGATAATTACTTGTGAGTTTGTTGGTGTTTTTATTATTATGTTTTTCCTTCTTTCATCAAGCAATTGCCATAATAAAATATGAAGATCACATAAGACCAAAGAACACAAGATATAGGCTCCAAGCTAGGGTAAAACCCCTCCAAGGGGAAAACCCATAAAATGTCTCTTCTTATAGAATTAGATCAAAGTGAGATATCCAAGAGCCATGACCCTTATAGATGCCAAGTCAAACTCTCCTTCATAGCGAATTCATCAACAAGAGACCAACAACATATTTATCATCAAAAATAGATCTTCAACAAGAGATACATCAAGGCAGAACTTCCACAAACTCAAACTCATGAAGAAATCCTTCTTTCAGATTTCCACCCTCCTTCCTCCTGTGAAATTTCAGGCCAGATCATGTGAATTGTGTGTGTTCAAATGAGCTCAACTCACCTTCCACTTATACTGTCCAGAGGGGTTCGAATAGACATGTCCATTGGGACAGGGATGACTCGGCATCTAGAGGGTTTTTGACTCAAATTACATATTTAAAATTATTTTTCCTTTTTCTTTACAATAGATCCAAATAGGACTTTGACTCTTTGACTCAACAAATCTTAGAAGCATGAAAAGAACATGCTTATCTAAAATAGTAATAATAAAAAAATAATTTTCTTCTTTTTCTTTTGCATAAAATATACAATGAAATAAGTACAAATATCGTTATGAAGATTGAACTTAGTTACATTTTTTAACAGTTGATACCCTCATAACAGATTTGGAGACATCCTTGTCATATGGGATGTGTTGATCACTCCGTGTCAATGACCCCATAGCAGTACACCCCTTTTTTCGCAAAAGGGATCTATTGTGTTCAAGTATTTGTGCCTTTTGGATTTCATGATCAGTTGACAGTTTTGTAAAGATGTCAACCCATTCTGCATATGTATAATGTAAATAATCCTAGAATGACCACATCTGTATGTAACAACCTAGGTAAACCTATTGTTTTGGTGACAATTTCCATTCTAGGAGGTTTTTGTCTCATTGATTTATTCGTGTCTTTAGACACAAATGATTGACAGAGTTTTTCCCTCCACCCTCACCCCAAAACTAGAGTGGATTTTGTCGCTAAGATCTTATCGGAGTCCTAGTGTTTTAGATCGAGTTTGTAAAAGTGATTTGGGAATAAGCCTAGCTAATTGGCTAGATTATTTTATTACAAGTAATTTGGTCTACTGGATTGATCAACTTGGTTTGATGGTTGATCTAGTGTTTGCTGGAGATCTCTCAGGTTTTAATCGAGCGTTTGGAGATAGTCCTCGGTTGGACCAACCAACTCTCAAGATATATTTTCTGAAGAGTCTACCTCATATAAGCTCCAGGATTTATCTAACAATAATTTTTTTTTGTAGGGTGTTTTGGGGCTAGTACCTCTCTAAAAACAAAACTTTATTTTTAAATATTCTGTGGCAAATTTGATAGATCTGGCTATTAAGAGCCTTAGATCTTAAGATCTGGGAGCAGAGTTGGACTTGTACTCCTCAGATCTTACAGATCTGCAGCTCTTGTGCATAGATCTGTAAATATTTTGTATAGATCTAAAAATTTTATTACTTGGGTTTTTGGGGTTTTATTCATTTTTGTATATTCGGGATCTGGGTATTTTTTGTTTTTGTTTTGTAGGGGCAGATCTGAAGGAAAAATTTAATTTGAAGCTAGATCTAGACCATGGAGGGCAAGATCTAACCTCAATACCATTTTGCAGGGACAAACTATTTAAAAATTATTTTCAGTCTGGGGGTTTCAAATTCAGATTTGAGGTTTTTCTAAGAGCAAATTTTAAAGCAGAAATATGTCGGTTTGAAATTTAAATTTATGGGCAATTTTTGTTTGTTTGAATTTTTCATAAATTTATGGGATTCTTGGGCTACCATTCACTGCCTGAGGCCCTTTGAAGTTTTGCGGCTCCCTCTGTTTGCAGTTTTTTCCTCTCTGCTTGCCGGCGTGCTCCTTTTCCTCAAATCCGCGGCTCTCCCTTCGACTTGCATCAAAACTAACAAAAGAAAAAAACAAGAAACGAGCTCCTCCATCTTTCCCCAACCCGTAGCTTTAGCTCCCTTCGCGTGAGCTCGTCCCTTATTCTTCTCAGCACATGAGTTCTTCCTTTATGTGTGCTGCCATCTCCCTTTCTCTCTCGTGGCCCTCCATTCCCTTGCTGCTTCTCGTTCCATTCTTCCGATCCGACTTTCAAAGCTTGTTCCTCCTCTTCCTCGCTACCGCTTCAACTTGCAATTCTCTCCCTTTTTTTGATTTCCCTTTGTTTTAATTCTTTACTAGGGTTTAGTTTCAAAACAAAAAAAATCATTTTTGATTTTAAATTTATAGGTTTGGCTTTATTTTTTGAAAGTTTGATTTTTGATTTTTGACCTTTAGGTATGGCTTTGATTTAGTGTGGCATTAATTTTTTGTTTTTAAAATTTCGAATTAAAATTTTGATGTGGCCTTTGGCCCATTAAAAATTAAATTAAACCTTTTGCCACATTAAAGTTTTTTATTCATAAAACTTGATCACATTAAATTTCCTAAGGAATAATAATATAATATATATATATAATTATATATATTATATATATATTATACAGTTTTAATTTTAAATTTTTTTATGGGTGTTAATTTTTTTTTTTTTTAAATTTCTCTATAGTCAAGACACATTTAAATATTTTTTAAATCATTGCTAAGTTTGACTATAGGAAAATAAGAAATTTTTCTGGATTGAAGCATTTAAGTAATTGTTTGAAGTGTCTAGCATTTGAATTTCATGGTTCTTCATTGTAATTAATTTTCGAAATTTAATTGCTAAAGTATTTTGCATGCTAAGGGTTTTGAACATTTTTTTTAGATTGCTCGTCGTTTAATTAACTCTAAGCATAGTTTAATTACTTGAATTACTATATATTTATTGCATTTTAAATTTTTGAGAAATTTTCAAGTAATTGTTAAGTATGCTTTCATGGAACTATGATAAATTGCATATCTTTTGGTTCCTAAACTGAGTATTTATTTTTGAGCATCTATATAATTGACATTGATATTAAAGAATTGTGAAGTGGTTTTTGTTCTCTTTGAGCTATAATTGTATTAGAAAGAATCTAGATAAATTGAAGTGATAAGCTTGTGGTTTAATTGGGCATTATATTGTTATATTTCAAGTATATTGCTGAGAAGTTTATCTTTCAGTCTTTGTCTAGTGAAGTGAATATTTATTTGGGCGATTAAAGGCTTTGGCTTATAACTCTGAAACAGATCATGGCATAAGTGCTTTCAACCCCTTGAGTCTAACTTCATCTTACTCCATATTCTAATCATTTCGTGCATTTGCATATTAAGTTAGTCTTGCATAATTAAAATTTACTTCCAAGCATAAGCTTGGTTGATAGAAAGATAGGTACCCATCCATCTTTGCTTGAGAAGCCCGCTTTTAATAGTACTTAATGCAGTCGTCATAGCCACAACTCTCTGCAACGCTGGAGGCACCGGGTAGGTTAGATTTTCAGGAGAGGTATCGTTAATCACACCTTAGTGTGCTTCACCTTATCTTCTCTCTGCCATTTACTACGAAATCAGGTTCCATATAGAAAGGATCGAAGGGTTAAAACTTAGATAGGCATTTAACTAAAATTAACCAAGATTCCTGCATCTCACATTAGTTGTAGGATCTGCATTTCATATAAGATAGTTATTCATCCAAGCAACATTTGTTCATCAATTACTTGGTCCTAAATTTCCTAGCAAGATTGTTGACTCCGTAAGGCACTGGTATCAATCGAATCCTATAAGTCTTGCTAAATCTAAAACAAATATTGTGAAAATCTGGAAATTCTAAATCCTACTGCAACAACTGATAATATTTCTTCTATTTGTTAATTTACTGAAACAAATTATTTGCTGTTGACTACGGCAAATATCGAAATACATACATTGCAGTTTTCACAAATTAATTATTGCGGAAAACAAATGTAAGGAAAATACTAACACACAAATAAACACATTAACACAGTTATTTTTGGACAATTGTCCTCGAAAAAACCCAATGTGGGAAAACCGGTGCAACAGATGAGGGTTTATTTTATTATTCTTGAGCAAAATCTCATGTACAATCTACGAATAATAGAATAGAAGAAGAATCATTGAGAGAAAATTTTACAAACAATTTTCTCTGCTCCATAGTGAGTTTCTAACACCTAAGAGGACCTGCTGCCCTCATGCTAGCCACACTGCGTCACCCTCTACGCAGTGACTGTTGTAACAACCCATCCTTAAAACACACATATTTTATGCTCCTGTATAATAAATATATATAATATATAATAATAATAATAATAATATATTAAAATAAAAATAAATAAAATGATATTTATAAAATAGAACAAAAATCAAGTATTAATATCAAATATTACTTAACCTAAAATTCTAAAGTTTATATTAAAAAGAGAATAAACATAAATAAAGTTTATGGTAAAGTACTCAACATTATAAAGTTATAAAAGGGTGAAAGTTATAAAGTAAAAATCTGAATTTATAAATCTAAATGCTTCCTTAATCGCCTGTACGGGAGGATGACTCACGGCTGGAGGAAGCTGTCACCGCAGGAGTAAGCGGTGGAGTCGTAGGTGTACAGGGCGACCACCGCTTAGCCCTGGCTATAAAACTGCGGAGATGGGGCTGAGAACAGGGAGAAAAAGCCGAGAGTGGAGGGCAGGTGAACACCAGGAGCAGGAAATTAGGAGTACAAACCAGAGGAATAAGATTGAAGAAGATTGACCATTGGAAGAGCTTTACTTGGTCTGAGGTTCTGGGCACGGGGGCAGTAAGCTTCTGAAGCTTACTGAATTGGCTGGGAGGAATTGGTTTCCCGGTAATTGGATCAGAATAACCGCGGCGTCATCAACTTCACCGGAGCAGGCAGCAGTTCAGGTAGGTGTTCAAAATCCCTTACGGTTACTGTATTTCTGTCTGGTTATTACCCTATTATAGTTTATGGTCATTATAACTGTGCTGTTTTTGCGTCACTGCCTTTATGCTGGTGATCTGCGTCCCTCTTCTACGCTGCCTCTTCTTGCTGTTTTCTGCACCCTCAGTTATCGCTGATACCCTCTCTCTCTCTCACCTGCAGCTCTCCCTCTGATTCAATTTTCTCTTACCGAACTTTAGCCAATGAGAAAATCGATCTACTTGGGCAACTGAGTATCTGGGTGATGTATTTTCCAAATGCCCATCGAAGTCCTTCTTATAATATTCTAGTTGAAGCAAAAAAATGGCATCTACTTTAGAATTGAAGGAAGGGAGATTTTTAGGAACCTGATGCTGCGCTGCTCCAGTGCTATTCAAAATTAAAGGGACTCTTGCAGGAAAATATGTTATTATTTCTATATCTTCCACTGAAGTGAAAAATTATATAAACTCTAACCTTGCTAACCAATTGGTCTAACATAATTGAGAGTTTAGACTACTTGGGTTGAAAACAATATGACATAGCCAAATTACAATTAAACATTGGCGATTATACTTTTATATGACAATTCTCTGTTCAATCTCTATGGAGTGATCTAAGTGACATTGTTTTGGGCTCACCCTGGATGGAAACCCTAGGTTCCTTTATTCTAAATACAAAAAAGAAGTTTGTGACATTTTCCCACAAAAAGAAAAAAATAATGCTACAACATGCTACTTTGAAGCCAGATTCAGTGATGCTAGAAGACATACAAGAAATCTCAAAAGTAGTCCTTCAAGAAAGTAAAAAAGCGATACAAAGTATGCAAAAGGAAGTTGACAAAATCACCACTGACAAGAATGAGGAAGTTTCTCGACTTAGAGACCATAGTGAAAAATTACTAACGCAAATTAAGAAGCTTAAGAAAGATAAGAAGTTGTTGGAAAAAAAGGGGCAACAACTTGTTCAAAAAAAAGTGTCGAAATTTTCAAATGTAGAAATTCAAGTTGAAGAAAAAACGAACATCGATCCAGTGAATATGACAACTCAAGAAGACAAGTCAGTTGAAGAAATGACACATTTAGATGTTGCAGTTTATATAATAAACATCCCAAGTGAAGGTTTTGTAACCAACTCAACAACCATAGTACTAAAAGGAAATCAACAAATTTCCACACACCTAATAAGGGAAAGTCAAAACAAAAAGGTTCCCTATTGACATTTGAATCATGAGAGTAGACAACTCAACCAAGTTACATATCAGGACCAGTTAGAACAGAAACAAAAACTGATGTTCCAAAGAATATTGATGTAACCTCAATCCAGTCCTATGATGACAATTCGTTACGAAATTTCAGTGATCAGAATATTCCACAAAAGATTAATCTAGGATGGTCTGATCCCTTCTAAGTGCGACAATTTTGTTTGTCACTTACAAGATCATATCAACTTGTATTGACGAAGATAACTGTTTCGAGACAAGAAGACATTCAAAACCGAAAAAGAGATCAAGCCTTTTTCATCGACAAGCTTTGAGGACAAAGCTTTTTGAGGAGGAAGATAATGTTATGAATAAATATATAGGAAATAATGTAAATTTTGCAAATTATACTAGGTTTGCTTATATACTATGCAGGTTTTCTCTCAATGATTCTTAAATGTGTATATAAGAGGCCCCTGCATAGTATATAAGCAAACCTCTCACTCTCATTTGTATGATCATCTTATTCACACATTTAATATATAATATTTGTATCCTCAATGGATATCTTCATATTCCAAGTCTTCTAGAGTATTTAATCTGAAGAAGGAACTTTGTTCGCTTCAATCTTCCATGAGCTTTGCATCTCGTCTTACTACAATTTTCCTGCTATTTTGAATGTAGATTCTGTATGCTTTTGAGGTCTTGCTATACCCTACGACATACCCCTTTTCTGCAGTTTGATCCAGCTTAATACACTTCTTGTCTAGAATGTGGCAATATGCCACACTTCCAAATATCCTAAGATGACTCACCTCCAGCTTTTTCCCTGTGAATACTCGTTCAGGCGTTTTCTTCCCCAATGCTCTGTGAGGAGTTCTATTTTGGATATACACCACTATGTTGCATGCCTCTACTGATAATAATCTAGGCAAGTTCTGGTTATATAACATAGCGTTTGCTTCCCCAACGATTGTTCTATTCTTCCGCTCCGCTACTCCATTCTGCATTGGATTGTATGGAGCTGCCCATTCTCTTTTGATGCCCTCCTTTGTGCATAAATCTGTGAAGTTTTTATCTATATATTCTCCACCATTATCTGAATGCAATACCTTTATCTTTTTCCATGTCATGTTCTCTACGAGAGCCTTAAACTCTCTGAACCAGGGTTGCGAGGGAGCACCCCCCCCTTGCTCTCGCTCTTGATTCGTGCTCCGAGCGGGCGTGATGCGCTCCCTAAAAAAAATGCTCCCTGCTTTCGGGAGCGTTTAGCCTTTTTTGCAGTAATGTTCCAATTGCAATTTTTTTCAAAGAAACAAATAAGTTTTGAGTGGGGAAGCGTAATGATTAAGCCTATGACCCTAGTATTGATATGCGATTCATGGTAATGTTAAATTCTTAAAGTAAAAGTGACATTCTCCTTGATCTTCATTTTCATCTTTTTACTTAAATTTTTAACATTACCATGAAATGATTGAGGATGTTTGAGAGTGGTTCCGACCTCATTGGATTTTATATGGAGAAAGTAGTATTTTAGATTTCATTCAAAATGCGGCAGACTTTTCAGTTTTTCAGGATTTCAGGATTCGGGGATTGCAATGTTTCCATTGAATTTTGTCATGTATTAGTGTATGGAACTTGTATTTAATCAAGAGCACCAATCCCTCTATGTACCTTGATGTTAGTGACATTGGTTGTCGAACTCCTCTATCATGACCCTCCTAAAAATGTACGCATCACTCAAACAAAATATTGACTTGACATGCTATGCTTTTTCTATCTTATGTTAATGCTTAATCAGAGAGGGTGATATTAATGACAAAGATTCTTGATTTTCCAACAAGACTAA
Source organism: Pinus taeda (assembly GCA_000404065.3). Lineage (NCBI taxonomy): Eukaryota > Viridiplantae > Streptophyta > Pinopsida > Pinales > Pinaceae > Pinus > Pinus taeda. The sequence goes on along the minus strand of APFE031073769.1, from coordinate 17,316 downwards.
AGATTAGACATTCTTCGTGGTGGCAAGAGGCCCAAGCATAAAGCAATAGATATAAATAGATTTACTTGTCTTTTCTAGTTCTAGTAGTTTTATATAACTATTGCTATTTCATATTTATTATGATATTTTTTTAAAACAATATATGAAATTTAAGTTTGAAGTTGGCAATTATAACTCATTAGTAATGAATTATGATTATGCGTTTCATGGAAAGTTAAAAAGTTTGTTTCATTTCATTTCATTTTATAACATTTCCATTTATGTTAGATATTCTTTGTTGCTTTAAGCTTACAATTACAAATTTGGTGATCAATGAGATATAATGTGTATATATTGAATTTTTGAAAGCTTCAACTTTAAGATTGAAGAATCTGAGACTCAATATGTTGTATGTTACTATGTTATAATTGTGGATATGGTTGATGAAGATTATAACTTCTAGATGAATTGTTGTTATATGGTTCATTATTGTTTTTTTTTTTTTTTTTTTTTTTTTTTTTATGTTTTTTTATATCTGTTTCAATCATTCTACATGTTTTTGTTGACATATACGTATCAAAATATATATAATATATAATATATATATATATATATATATATAAAACGCTCCGGGACTCTCTCCCAAACCGGGAGCTTCTGAAAATGTCGCTCTCGCACTCGTTTTCGCTCCCGCTCCCCGCTTTCGCTTCTACTCCCAAGTAACACTGCTCTGAACCTATCAAAGACCTCATCGTCGGTCTTTAAGAAATAGATCCAAGTTTTTCTAGAGTGATCATCAATAAAGGTTACAAAGTACTTTCCACCACTAAGAGATTTCGTGGACATCAGGCCACAAATATTTGAGTGTTTCAATGCCAACACTCTTCTTACTCTGTTGTCACTTCTAGAAAAAGCTGCCTTAGCGTATTTCCCTAGTACGCATCCTCTGCATACATCATCATGCTCAGGACTGAGGTCTGGAACTCCTGTAATAGTCTCTCTGAGCATCTATAGTGCTCCATGGTGTAAGTGTCCCATTGGCCTATGCCATATTTCATTCAGTTCCTTTTGACCATTACTGCCTATTAGTGCCATTGGAGATTCAAGCTACAATCTATGCAATCTGTTGTTTCGAGCTCCAATTTGTGTCATCTTCTTCCAGTTGGGATGTTTGACATACACCTTCCTTGTAATGAGGTATACATCGTACCCCTTATCCTGTAATTGGGACACTGAAATCAGATTCATTCCTAACCTCGACACATGTAGCACATCGGTGGCTCTTATGTTAGGTCCTGCTTCTGTCTGAAACATGATGGTGCCTCTCCCTATTGGAGTACACTTCATTCTGTTTCCCATAGTGATCTGGAAGTACTCTAGTCATGTGAGCTGAAGCCCTGCTATCAATATACCAAACACTTGTTGATACTGAACTTGACAAACATGTGAATTCTTCTTCCAATCTGGAAGATAATACATTTTGACTATCCATGTTGTTTCATGCTATTCTCCTTCTCAACGTTGTACTTGCTATTGCTAGACATTTTGTTTTAGCTGGACATATGCTTTGCAAAAGAACCACAACTGCTCCCTCTTCCTCTGACAACCCTTCGATCTGGAGCTTGGTTTTCTGTCGACTCACTCAGAGAATTAACTCTCCTTTGTAATCTTGGCTAGCCCAAGGACTGCACAACCCTCTGGGGACTTCGAGCAGCTGCTTACGCAGTGCTACACTGCTCTTCTTTTCTTTTGCACTAGATCTCTCCTGCCTCCTGTCTCAACTCTGATACCATGTGAAAATATGGAAATTCCAAATCCTACTGCAGCAATTGATAATATTTCTTCTATTTGTTAATTTACTGAAACAAATTATTTGCAGTTGACTACGTCAAATATTGAAATACATACACTGCAGTCTTCACAAATTAACTACTACGGAAAACAAATGTAAGGAAAATACTAGCACACAAATAAACACATTAACATAGTTATTTTTGCACAATTGTCCCCGGAAAAACCCAATGTGGGAAAACCGGTGCAACAGATGAGGGTTTATTTTATTATTCTTCAGCGAAATCTCATGTACAATCTATGGATAACAAAATAGAAGAAGAACCACTGAGTGAAAATTTTACAAACAATTTTCTCCGCTCCATAGTGAGTTTCTGACACCCGAGAGGACCTATTGCCCTTACGCTAGCCACATTGCGTCATCGTCTGCGTAGTGACTGCGCTGTTTTTGCGTCACTGCCTCTGCGCTAGTGATTTACGTCCCTCTTCTACGCCGCCTCTTCCTGCCGTTTCCTGCACCCTCGATTATTGCTGATACCCTCTCTCTCACCTGCAACTCTCCCTCTAATTCGACTCCCTCTTGCCAAACTTCAGCTAGTGAGAAAATCTATCTACTTGGGCAACTAAGTATCTGCCTAGTGTATTTTCCAAATGCCCATTGTAGTCCTTCTTATAATCTTCTAGTTGAGTAATCAATGACCCAAATTAGATTCTAATCAATGGCTCAGATCATATTGACTCAATCTCCATCTTCTTCAAGAAGATTCACCCAGTTTCATTATTACCCTTTAATTATTTTAATTTCCTAAGTTTAGACTTAGACACCCATTAAAAATAATTAATTATTTTAATAAAACTGTCTCTGGGTGGAAATTTCCAAATCAATTTCTGGGTATTCTGAAATACATGTGTCCTAGCCTTTCTGCAAATTTTGAGGCTTAGAGCACATTCGATGCTACCAGAAATCAACAAGTACTTGGTCGCTTAACTGTGTCTCTGTAACAAATAAAATATATAAATAATATAAATAGAATGTAAAAGATAATAATCATAAATAATAGTTAGTTAAGCTAGTAATTAGGTTGAAGAGGCATGTCTTGCTTGGTATATAAGCAAGCCTCTCGTTCTCATTTGTAAATCATACTCATTATCATGCTTATTCTTATTCATATATTTAATATAATATTTATATCCTTAATGGATATCTTGATATTCCAAGTCTTTTGGAGTGATTAATTTATAGAAGGAACTTTGTTCGCTTCATTGGTATCAGAGCCACGTTGGTGGATCACGAGGCCTTTGGCTATCAACCTATCATCAAGCTCGTTGCTGTCATAATTGAAGCGTTTCGCTACATATTGGGAGATTCTCCATTTTTTAGGTCTTTGAGCCATTATTTAAAAAAATTTAATTAAAGAATAAGAAAGTATAATAAAAGAATAAAGAAGAAGGTATTAATGGGAGATTCTTCAAAGTTTTTAGGATCTTTGGCCATTATTTAATTTTATTTTTTAATAAATATAAAGATATAATAAAGAATTAAAGAAGAAGGGTATTATAAAAAAAAAAGAGGAAAGGAAATAATATATTTCTGAGCAAACAAAAAAACAGCGTGAAATATATTATATATATATAATATATATATATATATATATATATATATATATAAGGGTTTTACATTATTGATAAAAGTGCATAATAAAGATAAGCGGGAACATTTTCAAGTATATTTAAATTTTTTTTACGTGGAAAAGCCCGTGGTTTTAGAAACCAGTTGTAAGTTTACCTTTTTACGTGGAGAACATGGTAATTGGTACCCGTGGTTTTAGAAACCAATGGTAATTGCCCGTGGTTTTAGAAACCAGTTGTAAGTTTACCTTTTTACGTGGAGAACATGGTAATTGGTTTTAGAAACCAGTTGTAAGTTTACCTTTTTACGTGGAGAACATGGTAATTGGTACCCGTGGTTTTAGAAACCAATGGTAATTGCCCGTGGTTTTAGAAACCAGTTGTAAGTTTACCTTTTTACGTGGAGAACATGGTAATTGGTAATTGCACGTGGTTTTAGAAACCAGTTGTAAGTTTACATTTTTACATGGAGAACATTAACTGAGGTTTTAGAAACAACCCATGGTAATTGCCCATGGTATTTTAGAAACCATTAGTAATTGATGGTGGTTTTAAAAAACAGTGGTAAGTTTTACATTTTACGTGAAGAACATTAACCGAGGTTTTGGAAACAACCCATGGTAATTGCCCAGAGTATTTTAAAAAACAGTGGTAAGTTTTACATTTTACGTGAAGAACATTAACCGAGGTTTTGGAAACAACCCATGGTAATTGCCCAGAGTATTTTAAAAGTAAAAGATATTTTGATAACATTGGAGAAAAAAGGTGTGATCTAAATAATTTTAATCGTTCAAATCTA
>APFE031073765.1:60075-89231 GCA_000404065.3 Pinus taeda | reverse complement strand
TGAGAGGAACAATCATATAGGTAGGAAATTGTTGACCTTCTACCATGTAAGCATTTTGAGGGTTTTTATTGTTGGGGTTTGGCAATGGCTGGTAAGGAAGTTGATTTGGCTTCTGTTGGAATGGAAGCAAGAGCTGAGAATTTGGATTCTGTTGAGAAGGTTGTTGTTGTTGTGGAAATGGAAATGATAGTTGTGGATTTTGATTTGGAAGTTGTGGAGCTTGTTGGTTTTGAAAAGATGGAGGATATTGATAAAATTGAGCAAATCTCCCATAAGGATTTTGCATGCCTTGTACCCATGATTGAAATGGATTTTGTTGTTGGGGCCAAGGTTGTTGCCAAGGATTCCAATTTGGTGGGGTTTGAAAGTTCAAAGAGTTGTTAAACCCTTGGTTTTGTTGCCCCGACCAAGGTCTCCTTGCAACAAAACAGAGAGACTCAATTGTATTTGGATCTTCTTAAAAGACAACCTTGAGCCCAGGAATTGCAAGACAATCCTTGTGTTGGCTAGTTGAATTGTTTATTGCTTAAACAATCAAGTACCACATTAATTGTCAACCTGGGAAAGTCTTTTTATTCCAAAGGCTACCGCGTACTGTATGTACTTTAATTCTAAAAGCATTAAGAGATGTAAGTCCTATGCTAAGTTATCACAGTACTGATAAAATTAAAATAATTAATTAAGATTACAATTCTGGAAAGCAAAGAGATGGATGCTCTGTTGGCAGAGGATCAAGACCTTATCCTCCAGGTGAGGACATTCAACACCTGCCCCTGGAATCAGATTGCTAACGCACACTGCACTCAGATTCACCGGTGAAATACACTTGCATAACTTCAAACAATTAATAAAACAGAGTGCTAGCAAAACAGAATTACAAGAGGTAATGCTACAGAATCCAAACAGAGTATCTGCAGAAAGAAACTATCACACACTTACACACTTGACAGCAAAGTAAATGGGTGAATCTTGTGAGGAAGGTGGGCCCATTCCCTCTCACAAGATTCCCCAGAACACGGAGAATAGCTTAAATGCTCAGAACGTTCTTCTATTCATCTTCCAAAATATTCGAATATAATAAAGTTCAGACTTGATGATGTTTCTCCAAATTTTCACTTACAGACCATCCTCCCTTGACTAATGTAGATGTCTCCTCTTTATAGAGGAGACATCTATTACAATAGATTGTTACAGTTCATTCGGTTAACCCATTCAATCAAAAATAAGAATTACAGAAATGTTGTTGCAACAGTATAATAATATATTCTTTCTTAGGTTCTGGCTGTTAGACAGCTGGTAACCAACTTCGACCGTCTTCTTGGAATTCTCGCATTCCTTCGCCGTTTCCCCATACTATTCCAGTTTTAAGTCCTGGTAACTGTGTTCTACCTGCTTTAGACAGCTGCTTGATCCGCCACGTCAGAATTCCTTAGATAGTTTCCGTTGTTGTTCCTAGCTGTTGCAAAATACCCGCTTTAGATGGTTTGTTGTTGCTGACTGTAGCAACTGCGTAGTTGCTGCTTCTGGTGTTGCAGCAACTGCGTAGTTGTTGTTTCTAGTGTTGCAGCAACTGTGTAGTTGTTGTTTTTGGTGTTACAGCAACTATAGGTTATAATTCCTGCGGGCTTAAGATAATTACTTGGAAACTTAGCTTTTCCAAAGATAAATATAAAGATACTCACGAATATGCAATGAACAATTAAACATATAGATATGCAGGAAGTTACTTCGTACCTTGGGGTGATTTAAGTCATTGTGTAATAAAAACTTATAACTTGTGACTGAAAAGGATAATATTATGGTAAAAATATAAGGTCAAAATTGGTCAATTCTGGGTCCTAACATCCCCCCCAACTGAAGATATTGCATGTCCTCATGCAATGTTTTACTCTGAATCCGAGTCAGAGTACTGGAATGAACAATGTAAATTACTGAGACAATAACTATAGGAGGTGACGTCAAACTTCTTTCTGAACCCACAGACAGTCTGTATGTGTTTCCATGCTGTTGCTTCCTCCTTGTTGGATAATCCAAAGTGACCCTTATATTGTTCACCGAATAACCATAGAAATGGAAATTTAAATTTGTAGCCCATCCAGCTTTCAGCACAGTGTTGCATGCATCTAATATAGAAAGGTACCCTTGTGAGTGCTACCTGCAAATTTGATGGATTATAAGGGTGATATTCTTTCCTTTCTTTGGTGCAGTTTTCCCAAAACAAATTGTTTGCCTTAACAGCCAAGGGTGCCTTGGTTTTCAAATAGTGCTGACAGTCTTTTAGGACTACTGCTTGCAATTGTCTGAGGTGATCTTTCATATCAGAATCCTTTATCAATGTTTGGTGTTGTACAATAAAAGTGGTTGCATTCTGTGGTTCAGCCCTAATCCACAGAAGGCAATTCTGTTCATTATGTTGGGCTGAGGTGAAGGCATTCTGCCATGTGAGCTGGTTGGCTAAAAAGGAAATGAAGGCTCTCAACTGTATGTCGCCAACTGCATGTAGCATATTCCTGTTTCTTTCTTCGGACACAGCTTCATTGTGTAGATAAAGCTCACATAACAGGTTTTGATCATTTTTAGGTGCCTCTGCAAAAGTTTGCATAAATTGTTCTGCTGTGACCACCTGATGAGGTCTACCTTCTCTTATAGCTTTTATCTGTAAGAATGTCAGTCTCTCCCTCAAAAATGTTGCATAATTAAAAGATGGTTTCCTTGTGGCAAGTATTCTTTGAAATAATTCAAACATCTGGGACAATCTGGTTTTTAACTCTGTGATTTCTTTATATTGAGCTCTGCATTGCTCAAGTGCTTCCCAGTTCCTGTATGCATGATTGAACCAGGTCCCTTTTTGCTGTTTGAATGCTTTGCCTTGTGACTACTCATATTCTTTGCACCATTTTCCTTTCAATGCCTGAAAGCTTTCTGTTTCTATGCATGCATCATTAGCAGTGGGAGACTCTGTTTGTGTATAGGCATCAATAAGGATAATCTATTCTGTTGGAGTAGACTGGGATAATCCAACATCTTTTTCTTCGTTTGCAGCTAGTGTCTCTTCCTCCTGTTGTCTAGATTCACTGTGTTTTATGATAATTTGGGTAGGCCGGGGTGGGTCTGTACCTTTTTCCTCATTTGTTGATTCCTATGTAAATACTTCCTCCATGACAATTTGGGTGGGCCGTGGTGAGTCTGTATTCTCCTCTTTTACTGATTCCTGTGTAAAAACTTCCTCCATAATAATTTGGGTAGGCCGTGGTGAGTTTGTATTCTCCTCTGCTTTACTCCCTGCTAGGGAACTTACTGGTTCTTGTGTGTCAGTAAGTTCTTTAATTTGATCTTGTTTCTTCTGCGGAGAGCCTGTTGGTTCTTGTGTAACAACAGGTTCTTCTATCTGCACTTTCTCTTGAGAGCCTGTTGGTTCTTGTGTAACAACAGGCTCTTTCATTCCAGCAGAGGATTGTGGTATTTCTGTTTGTGCAACAGCAGGCTCTTTTGTGTCATCTGCAAGAGCGGCAGCTTCCTTCATTGGTTCTGCCACTACCGTATATCCTGCTTGAGTATATATCTCACCACAATTGGCGCACATATACTCATTATATTTACTTTTCTCTGCTGCAGAGGCTACTCATGCTAAAACATGCAGGCTGAATTCATTTTGATATGCTTCTTTAATCCTTATTATCTCCTCCTGATAATCTTGAATCTGTGATTTCAGAAATTCAATTTCTTCCTGCAAGGCAGGTAAGGTAGGCTGATCTTGCGGGGCAGTAGGCTCCAGTTGAGGCAAAGGTTGTGCTTCATCATCTAGGTCAGTATTCCCCGTAGGTGGTTCTTGTGTGTCACCTAGGGAAGTGGCTGTTTCTTGTGTTGCAGCCATTTGGTCACTATTACCTTGGGTGTCGACAGCTGGTTCTTGTGTGTCAGCTGTGTTAACACATGATGTCACGAAGCTATGAACGCTCTGCATCTCAACATCCGAGGATGAGGGAGAGGAGCTTTGACGACGAGTGGGGGTACGGATTCTTAAAGTAATGGGTGGTGAACTAGGGGGTTAGGAATTTTAGCTACTACCAATGACCGAGTTCTTCGTTTTGGTAGGAAAGCCGTGAATTCAGGCATTTTTCTCTTCAGGCCAGCTTCAGGGGTAGTAGCCAAAGCAGCAGGTGTCTTAGCTGAAACCCTAGTTTTTCTTCTTTTTGGTGGGGTTTCCTTTCTCTGTTGCTTCTTTCTTTTAAGCAGGATAATGGGGATATTGTCGTCGGAATCATCAGTAGAAATGCCAAGTATGGGAATGGAAGAACTGGTCTTTTTGGGAGATGGGGTTGTTCCTATGGTCATTTCTACTGCTGCTTGTTCATTCTCAGCAACTTGCGGGGATGTTTGGTGGGATTGTTCAGGGATGTGCTCTGCCTGCTGAGGGTTTTGCAGAGGGATTTTCTCAGGCATGTCCTCTGTTTGCTGAAGAAGTTCATGTTCTGGTTGTGGAATTTGTGCTTCCTGCTGGGGATGAATGGGGGGTGGAGGATTATTTAAAGCAAGGCCTTTATTAATGAGTAATTGGGCTAAACGGTGATGTTTTAGGGAAAGAAGTGGATGCTTCGCGTTAACAGCATAACGTGACATGTTCTTGAGACAACCCAATAGATAATATGGCATGTTTATTAACTGACCATTTCTCAAATGTTTTAACAGCATGAAATCGTGCTGGTAAATTACCTGATAGCGGCCTTTGCACGTCAAGTACTGCTTGACAAATTCAGCAACTCTCGGCCACGGTTGAGGTAACGACCGAAGTGCTACGCCTCTGCCCTTAGGTTCTACCTGCTCGCCTGGTCGAAGAAAATCCTACTGCGCATTAAGAATCAGGTGCTTCCTGCTGAACCATCGTATGCCATTAGCTGGTAGCCCGGTAGCTTGGGCTATCACTTCCTCTATGACTGGGATTTGAACTCCTTGAACGACAGAGAATCCTTCTGTTAGATTGCATGCAAATTCAAGGACTTGCTGCTCATTAAAGTCTGGAAGTCTCCTGAAATACTCTATCCAACCTGCTTGCAAGAAAATCTGATAAATGTCCGGATAGAGTTGAAGGACTGCTGTCAAGCCAGGTTCATGTGTAATGAGTGTTCCTCCCATGGCTGTTGTTTCAGTGAATTTCCAAGTTCAGAGCCGAGCTTCCAATTTCAGTTCAGAGTAAAACGTCGCAAATGGTAAGATGCGGTGATAGGGTGGCTTTTACATATTACCGAGAGAATTAAGGGTGGCGGCAGTTGGCATGGTGTATCATTATAGGAGTTGTTTTGGTACTCCCCCCCCCTTCTTCGTGTGAGCGATATGATTGGAAGTGTAATTAATTGATAGTCCTATCAACTTCACCGTATTATTTATTATTTAGTGTCCATTAATAAACATGTGTACCTTCGTATTTTACCTTTTTGATTGCTGCGTCAAAAAGTCTTATCTCGTCCTCCGCTAAGTCATAATGATTACCGCGGATCTGAAAGTGTGGGAATACCAACGATTTGTAATGATAATGACGGAAAGTGATAGTAGGGTGCTATAGTCATCACAAGGAGTGGTATATTTTATCAAAATTTGTTCCTTGGGGCTGCAGTGGTAAAACTGGTGTACGTGAGGGAATTAGCTGGGAAAGGTATTTCGTGACCGGGAAGCGATATTGTAGCACCAGGATTGGTGTTGCAGCAACAAGGAATTATCGGGAAGAAGACATTTGTAAAGATGGGAAATGTACTAGAGTGATGGAAATCGGGAAATAATGTTGCAACCACGGGAAATGGTGTTTGGGACAACAAGGAATGGTGTTGCAGCAACAGGAATGGTGTTGCAGCAACGGGAAATAATGTTGCAACAATGGGGAATGGTGTTGCAGCAACGGGAATGGTGTTGCAGCAACAGGAATGGTGTTGCAGTAGCGGGAAGTGGTGTCGCAGCAACAGAAGTTCCGCGTTCGCAAAATAATCCCTTTGAAACTTTTGTTTTCAGCTACTTCCCAAGCTAAAATCTGCAAAATACTGAAATGTAATATCACAATCCTTGACAGGATTTATTAATTTCTTAAAAAAAAAAAACAGAATGTCTAACCTAACAATTGCATAAATAATAGAAATTCAAGTGCTTTGAGGGGTAGCAAGTTCCCTTGGAAAGGAATACTGTTTTATTGCCATGCAAGTAGCTTTAAAATCTTCCTTTGAAACCGACCGCTGATATAACTGAAGTCGGTAGCCATTTACTAACAGTGTCTACTCCCATCAGTGGTTAAAATTCTAACTGTTCCATTTGGAAAAACAGCATCCACTTCATACGGTCCTAACCACCTTGTTCTTAACTTGCCCTGAAAATTCTCAAAACGGGAATCATAATGTAGAGCCCAAGTACCTTTCTGGAACTGCTTCTGCTTGATGGTTCTGTCATGCCATTTTCTTCTTTGTTGTTGTATCATCATTGTTTGATGGATGACCTCCAGTCTTTTCTCATCCAATTCCTGAAGCTGCTGCAACCTGGCTGTCTGTGCATCGGTTAAATCAAGGTTAATAGATAAAGCAGTTCTTAAGGTTTTGATTTCAAATTCTACAAGGAAAATAGCATTCTTTCCAAAAACTAACTCATAGGGTGAAAAGCCTGTTGTATTTCTCCAAGTGGTTCTATAGGCCCATAAGGCTTCAGGCAGTCTCTGAAACTAGTCCCTTCTGTTCTCCTTTATAGTTTCTGTCAAGATGGCTTCAATGACCTTGTTGGTACTTTCCACTTGCCCATTTTCTTGGGGGTGGTATGGTGTAGTCATTTTGTGCTTAATATGATATTTTTGGAGCGTGTCTTTGAAGCCATGAGAATTAAAAGGAGGTGCTCCATCAGTGACTAATTCCCTGGGTAGTCCAAATCTAACAAAGATTTCTTCAAATAAGAATGTTAGTACTGTTTCTTCATTAGCTTTAATGAGTGCTTTGGCCTCTACCCATTTAGTCATATAATCCGTGCATACTAATATGTACACTTTTTGATTAGATGGAGGATTAATGGGACCTACAAAATCTAATGCCCATTTCTCAAAAGGTTCAAGAGTTACCTGGGGATTGAGTGGCATTTCATCCCTATGGTTAGGCTGGCCCATTCTTTGACAGTTGTCGCATGCCTTCACATATTTTCTGCCATCTTTAAAAAGTGATGGCCAATAATACCCCATTCTAAGTACCTTGTGTGCTATTCTTTTGTCTGCAAAGTGTCCTCCACAAGGGTCATCGTGACAAGCTTTTAGTATGTCATAGATCTCGTCTTCCCCAACACATCTCCGGATTTCCTGATCTATCCCTGTATGGAACAGACATCCGCTTATCCAGCTATACCTAGCGCTCTGCTGAATGAATTTCCTTTTTTCTCTGTGCGATAGGTGTGATGGTAATTTTCCTGCAACTAAGTGGCTAGCAATATCTGCATACCAAGGTGAGTGGGCAAAGACTGCAAATAAATACTCATCGGGAAAAGAATCATCTACTGGAATATTTTAATTAGTTTTTAATCGAGAAAGAAAGTCAGCAACTACATTTTCTTTTCCCGGTCTATCTACAATTGTGATATCAAATTCCTGCAATAACAGTAACCATCTAGTGACTCGGGCATTTGTAACTGATTTATTCATTAAGTATTTAATGACCGAGTGGTCGGTATGCACAAAAGTAGTATAACCAGTGATATAATGCCTAAATTTGTTGATAGCATAAATAACTGCTAGAAATTATTTCTCAGTGACCGTATAATTGAGTTCTGCATGAGTCATGTTTTTACTAATGAAGTAAATGGCATAGGGAAGACCATTTTCTTCCTGTCCCAGGACAGCTCCTATGGCAGTGTCTGAGGCGTCAGAGGATATGTGAAAGGGAAGTGCCCAATCTGGTCCTCTTAAAATGGGAGCTATGGACAACTGATGTTTAAGCTGATCAAATGCTTTTTCACAGTCATCAGTCCACTTAAATTCAGCATTTTTTGTTAATAACACAAACAGAGGGGAAGCTATCTTAGAAAAATCTTTGATAAATCTTCTGTAGTACCCTGCATGTCCTAAGAAGCTTCTTACTTCTGTTTAGGTTTTGGGAATAGGGAGGGTCAAAATTACCTATATTTTTGCAGGATCGACTTGAATTCCTAATAATGAAACATAATGGCCTAATACAATGCCTTCATTCATCATCATATGGCATTTCTCAGTACTTAAGGCAAGATGTGCTTCAATACACCGCTTAAGTACTTTTTCAAGATTCTGCAAAGCATCTTCAAAGGCAGTTCCATAAGGAGTAAAGTCGTCCATAAAAATCTCTAGAGAATCATTTACCATATCAGAAAAGATACCTATGATCGCTCTATGAAATGTCGCTGGTGCATTACACAGGCCAAATGGGAGAACCCTATAAGCAAAGGTCCCCCAAGGACTAGTAAAAGTGGTTTTATCCTGGTCCTGGGGTGCAATCCTTATCTGATTATAACTGCTAAATCCATCCAAAAAGGAAAAGAACTTTTTACCAGCTAAGTTATCTAATACCTGATCAATGAATGGTAACGGGAAATGGTCTTTTTGGGTGGCCTTATTTAGGGCTCTATATTCTACGCATACTCGCCATTTCCCATTTTTCTTGGGTACTATTACTAGCGGAGAAACCCATTCACTATCGGATATGGGGTATATAAATCCTACATTTAGCAATTTTTGAAGCTCTTCTTTTACTATTTCCCTTAGATTGGGATTCATTCTTCTTTGGTGTTGACAAACTGGACGGGATCCTTCTTTAATATAAATACGGTGAGTGCACAGTTCAGGGGAAATCCCTTTCATGTCTGTGTAATCCCAAGCGAATGCCTCCTTATTTTCTTTAAGTAGCTTCATTAACTGCTGTTTTTGATCATCTGTTAGGTTAGGATTTATATTTAATGTTTTTCCTGGTTCGATTTCTATTGTCACACTTTTGGAGGGACTGCCAGCTAATATCGGAGATGAATTTTCAGTTTCAAGGTTGTTCTGGGATTCTGATTCTAGGATTGTAGTGAGGTGATTATGTATCTCTGAGCTAACCGAAGAAGGTTCAGAAATAAAGTTGCTGATTAATTCGTCTTCGATTGAGTTTTTGAGAGTTAAAGCTTGTCCAATTGTTAAAATAGGTTGGGTTTCCTCATCCTCATAGTCTACCCATATTGAATTATCGTTATTAATCATGGGTGTGGCATGAGGGTAAAAAGTCAACTGTTTAGTTTCCTGCCCATTGGATATTGTCATTGATCCAGATCTACAGCTGATGAAAGCATCTCCTGTAGCTAACCATGGTCTTCCTAGAATTAGTGGATGACCCCCCAACTTTGTTTTAGTTTGTAACACCACAAAGTCGGCCGGGTAATTCCAAGATTCTACAGAAATTACCAGGTCTTCGATCACGCCTTCCGGTTTAATCGTAGAGCGATCAGCCAGTTCTAAAATGGTTGGGGTTTCCCTAATTAAATGTTTCAACTGCAGTAATTGTGTTGTTTCAAGTGTCATAATATTTATTGCAGCACCTAGAAACACTAGAACTTTAGAGACAAAGGTTTTGCCGACATGAACTGTTACTGTAGGGTGACCAGGGTCACCATATTTCACAGGGGGGTCTTTTTCTGTCATTAGAGCGGTCAGTTCTCCCATCACATGAACTGTGAGGGGTTCCTTGACTTTTCTTCCAAGTTTCTTGACACAAATATCCCTAACAGTTCTGGCGTAGATAGGGACATCTCTTAGTGCTTGTAATAATGGGATTTTAACATATAAATTCTGCAGTTCTCCTAAAAGATTAAAAGCTGGTGGCTCAAATGTTTTACTCAGAGTCAATCTTTCAGGGAAGGGTGGTTCAGCTGTTTGGACAGTCTTGTTAGTGGGTGATTCAAGAATTTCAGTATCTTTATTGGATGACTTTTCCTTCCTAGTTTCTTCTTTTTCAGAGTCAGTAATGTCATCTATGATGGGTTCAACTATTATTCCGGAGCGTAAATGGATATCATTACATTGCATGGGGAGGGCAGGTTGACTTTGAATGTCAATTACCTGCAAGGCTTTATTATTGTTTGGATTGGGGTTAGGTTGCACAGGCAGTTGGGGTCTCATTTCTTGGTTATTCTGGGAAGTATTGGATGGTAAGGAAAGAGACTCTTGTTGTTGAGGAAATGGTATCTGTTGGGTTGCCCAATTTGGGTTCCATTGATTAAAATATGGTTGCTGTGGGGCCCAAGGGTTCCATATAGTAGGATCAGGAAAAGGGAGATTAGGTTGCTGCATAAGTGGAAAATTCATTGCATTAAAGGGTGGGTACTGCATTTGGTTCATGGGTGGGTAGTTTGTTTGAAAAGGAGAATTATTATTCCAACGACTGAATGCTGTGTTAGAGCTCATACCTTGTCTTTGTGGCCATTGCCTCCTCTGTGTCATCAGGTACACTGCCTCAACCTCTTCTTCGGTTGTCTGCAATGCTGCTTTGATTCCAGGTAGAGAGGGGCATTGCTGGGTTTCATGGTCCTTTTCACAGATTGTGCAGATAGGTGTCTTATCCAACGGGCATTCCCTGAGTGGGTGTTTGCCTCTGCATTTAGAACAGAAAATAGCTAAAGCAGCTTCTGCTTCCACCTATTTCTTCTTAACCTACAGAGCATCAATTTGTGAAGCAAAAGAACTTAGCATTTCAGTTTTAAATTCTTCCAATAAGTTACCTATTTCGGCTCTTGTTGCTCCTCCACTGGCTAACTTCTGAACTCTTGAATACACATTATCTTTGCTCTTTGATCTATTCCCCGCTCCTCTCGAGCACCTCATGCAGAGATTGATGATTTGATCAAATGGTTCTTTGGAGATGTCCCCTTTTCCCAGCATGTTCAACATGTCCAAGCAGTTGTCTCTTACCCCTTTCAGCAATATGGTTTTCAGAATATCTTTACTCATATTGGGGTGGTCAGACCTCTGCAGGTTATACTGCAGCCTTTCCACAAAATCTTCTAAGCTCTCGTCCTCCTTCTGAACCATCTTGAACAATTCTTCCTTCCTTTCTCTTGTTAGGCAGTAATCTTGATATTTGGCCAAGAATCCTTCTTTCATCTGGTCCCAGGTGGTGATTGCCTGAGCTCCCAAGCTCATGAACCATCTCAACGCGTTCCCTTTTAGTGTTGCTGGAAACAATTTTAATTTCTGATTAGGACTCATATAATCATAACTTCTGCATAATATATTGAATTCAAAAAGGAATTCATCTGGGTCTTCAGAGGATAACCCATGGAAATTGGGTAACGCTGAGAGGGGAATGTTTTTCATAGGGGTCGTTCCTCTCGGCAGGTCCCCAATGGGGAATTCCAGGGTGGAGAGTGAGTTCTCCCCCCTTCCTTCTGTTCTGTTATCCTCCATTGGTCTTTCTCCTGAATCGCTTACTTTATCTTCTGTATCTTCTATTTCTTCAGGTTCTTCAGGTTCTTCTACCAGTTCCTCAGTGTATTCCGATACTTCCAGCTTCCTTTCAGGTCCCAATACTTCCTCCGTCTGTCGATCCGTTTGTGAGGAGTACTGGATTTGAGGTCTCCGGGAACTCGTCCTCTGTGATGTTTCAGCCTTTGAGATGATTTCGTCAATAAAAGTCTTTCTTCCTCCCTTACCGCCTGTGAAATTAGGTTTCTTGCGTCCTCTCATGCACCTGTTATTTTCACCAAGAAATCATTAACGCTTTTAGAAATCTTTAGTTGCCTTCCTCGGCAACAGCACCAAAATGTTGGCTAGTTGAATTGTTTATTGCTTAAACAATCAAGTACCACATTAATTGTCAACCTGGGAAAGTATTTTTATTCCAAAGGCTACCGCGTACTGTATGTACTTTAATTCTAAAAGCATTAAGAGATGTAAGTCCTATGCTAAGTTATCACAGTACTGATAAAATAAAAATAATTAATTAAGATTACAATTCTGGAAAGCAAAGAGATGGATGCTCTGTTGGCAGAGGATCAGGACCCTATCCTCCAGGTGAGGACGTTCAACACCTGCCCCTGGAATCAGATTGCTAACGCACACTACACTCAGATTCACCGGTGAAATACACTTGCATAACTTCAACCAATTAATAAAACAGAGTGCTAGCAAAACATAATTACAAGAGGTAATGCTACAGAATCCAAACAGAGTATCTGCAGAAAGAAACTATCACACACTTACACACTTGACAGCAAAGTAAATGGGTGAATCTTGTGAGGAAGGTGGGCCCAGTCCCTCTCACAAGATTTCCCAGAACACGGAGAATAGCTTAAATGCTCAGAACGTTCTTCTATTCATCTGCCAAAAGATTCGAATACAATAAATTTCAGACTTGCTGATGTTTCTCAAAATTTCACTCACAGACCATCCTCCTTAACTAATGTAGATGTCTCCTCTTTATAGAGGAGGCATCTATTACAATAGATTGTTATAGTTCATTCGGTTAACCCGTTCAATTAAAAATAAGAATTACAAAAATGCTGTTGCAACAGTATAATAATATATTCTTTCTTAGGTTCTGGCTGTTACATAGTTGGTAACCAACTTCGACCGTCTTCTTGGGATTCTCGCATTCCTTTGCCATTTCCCCATACTATTCTGGGTTTAAGTCCTGGTAACTGTGTTCTACCCGCTTTAGACAGCTGCTTGATCAGCCACGTTAGCGTTCCTCAGATAGTTGCCGTTGTTGTTCCCAATTGTTGCAAAATAACCCGCTTTAGATGGTTGCTATTGCTGACTATAGCAACTGCGTAGTTGCTGCTTCTGGTGTTGCAGCAACTGTGTAGTTGCTGTTTCTGGTGTTGCAGGAACTGCGTAGTTGCTATTTCTGGTGTTACAGCAACTATAGGTTATAATTCCTGCGGGCTTAAGACAATTACTTGGCAACTTAGTCAGCTTTTCCAAAGATAAATATAAAGATACTCACGAATATGCAATGAACAATTAAACATATAGATATGCGGGAAGTTACTTCATACCTTGGGGTGATTTAAGTCATTGTGTAATCAAAGCTTATAACTTGTGACTGAAAAGGATAATATTATGGAAAAAATATAAGGTCAAAATTGGTCAATTCTGGGTCCTAACAGTACTCAGGTTTTTTAAAAACTTACCACAAGGTCAAGATTTTTTTTTTGGGATGGACTTAAACCTAATATTCAAATGTTTGTGGCAGAATGTTTGGTTTGCAAACAAAATAAAGTTGGTACAATTAAGACACTGGGTAAGTTACAACCTTTAGGCATTCTAATTCAGCATTAGAAGGAGGTCTCTATGGATTTTATCACAAGTTTACCTAAGTTCGAAGGAAAGAGTGTCAACATGATAGTAGTTGATATACTTACCAAGTATGGACACTTTTGTGCACTATCAAAAGCTACATGGAAACCTAGATATTATTGTAAGTGACAAAGACACCAATTTTTAAGGAATTCAGACTTCTGTGATCCATAATCTTGTTTGAGAGAATAATTTCGGCAAAATCACATAACAAATCATTTGTTGACGCGTTTCGAACCAGCAAGTGTCTTTCATCGCCAGGACAAGTTGAATAATTGTATCACCTTAGATATTAATGTCCTTAGATATTAATGTCCTCCTCCTACATAATTGTATGTTGGATTCAGGGGCTTCCATGAATATCATGCCACTGAAACTCCCAAAGCAAATAAATATTAGCATTACCCTAAAATATAAGGTGGTACGTGGTTTCAACTCCCAACCCGTTGAAGTAGAGGGCCTCATGGAATATCTTAAGATTTACTTAGATATGAACCTTGATATATCACTACTCATGGATTTCATGGTCATATATATTCCTGATGTATGAGGAATTATATTGTCTAGAAAAAGGGGTGCTACTATGGGGGGTCAACTCCAAATGGACTTACCTTATGTTACCATTTTGCAATCTGATGTAACTCTCTTTACCATTTATAGAGAACCTATGTACCCTACTCATGTGGTAAAACTAAGGCCCATCCCTTATTCCTTCTTCTCAAGAGGCTTGTATCCTTAAGAGGCCCAATCACAAGAAAAACAATAAATGGAAGCCCATAAAGGAATACAAGGCTGGGGATACGATATTGGTAGATAAAAAGCCTTTACCTATCAAGATTCATGGGAAGGTTTGCGAGGATTACGATTACAATTCCAAATTGGACGATGAACTTTGGCCACAACTAGTCAAATTGAGTCATATCAACCCATTCCTTGATACTTCACCTTGTATCATATGCATGTTAGGGCAGGATGCATTGCATGCTAATTTTTCTCATTAGAAATAACATCATACGATATTATCATGCCAATGTAGGTTTTAACTTCATATAGAAATTACCTTCATATGAATTATAAAAACATAAAATAAACAATGGTGAGAGCATAAAACATAAAACATATATACACAGAGATTTTCCCCTGGATCCCAAAACCGGAACTACTAGATTGATTTTTCATTATATTCCTTTCAATGTTACAATACATATATATACATTCCGAAGCATCCATAAACCCAATCCATTAATCCTGGATTAGAACATAACTATAGTTCACTTGACTGGATCTACAAAATACCATGGGCAGAAAACTATCATGCTGAAAACCATGCACAAAACCATAGGTAGGTTCACCCACCTAATATAGGGTCCAAATTTGTTTTCCCTAGGTGTTGTCATGGACCTCATAGAGGGGGGCTACTTCCTCCCTCAAACCCCTCGACAGGGGGGGTTGTCATCCCCTTGTGACCCCCCATTGTGCTCGACACAACGAGGGGGGGGATGACCACCCCCCCTCTAACTCCCCAGCTTCACTACTTGGGTTAGTCATGGAAAAAAATAATACACACCCAACAACTAAAATTACTACACTTAAATTAAATTGCATTTGAAGTAGAAGTTTATTTCTTGTTGATTTTATGGCCTAATATTAAGCATGGGTGATCATAAGACACCAAAAAAAAGATGTTGACCCATGTGAGTTGTCTTTTATATATGCAGGTAACGTGTCTCCTATCCCAAAATATTGTTGGAGTTCTCATGACCTCTCTGTTCAAGTACATTCATGCACTCTTTTGAGAGATTGTGTCCTAGTTGGAGCCAAATGTAACCCACCACCCGTGGGTAGTGTCCATAAGAGAATGTTTTTCTCTTCAATGGTCCCAAGCCAACAACTAAAAACCCCTTGCAACCACTAGATATCTCGATGTGCCACTATCTCCACCACCTGATCCAACCATATGCTCCCTTTCTCATCTATTATGATTGTATGTTTGAATGTGTGCCTTCCAACCCTGAAGGTATGGATTTTTATTGTGTAGTTGGGTATTTTTGTTTACTTATCATGGAAAATTTTGGGCATGGATTAGTGGGGGGATTTGGTGGAAAGAGTGGGATTGTTTGTACTCTTGTCTTCTCTGTCCAATTTGATGGTTAACATTGGATCCTAGTCCCATGGGATTTCCTTTATTGGCTACTATCTTTAGGGGTGGCACTAAATGGGAAACCTCAATTTTGGTTGCATGGTTCCACTTCTCGACACAATATACATCACTCCCCTCCACTAATTACTAACACATTCACCATATTTCCCATCCATGTCCACATTTGTCCATTGGGTCTACAAGGAGTTAGCTTCCCCTTACACTTATCCACACTTTAGGTCGGGCTTGGAACGATGCCCCTAAGTTTGATGCAACTAAAAGAAAAGAAAAAACCATAATTTGGCCACTCTCAACAGGAAATGTACCATCAAATGAAAAATATGGCTAGGACATACAAATTTATCATGTGGGAAAAATCCAAGCATGAGCTCTACCCCTATCATCATGGCCATCACTCTGGTTCCTATTGTCCCTCATATTGGTGCCTTTCATCATTAAGGAACCCGTGATTATCCCAACCCCTAGTGGGAGATGAACTACCCCACCTTGATGGTGGGTATTCACTGCTATATCTTACATATGATTCTCTGATCCCCCAGATCCCCGATCAGTTACAAAAGATAGATCTGTAAAAGGAAAAATGTATATGAAGAAGGGTGGAAAAACAATCACTGGGGTGACTTATGTACCATGATTGCTCCCTCCTACATTCATATACCCAAGTGTGGGCTTCCTTTATTTTAGCTACCCTTACACTGTGGCATGTAGTTTAGAGCCTTCGTCTAATGCCTTACTCCATTCTCTCATTATTTCACACACCACCTGCCATTTTATGGATGTATCATGGACATTTCACCCCTTTATATACTGAAACCACCTGATAGGGACTTGGTTGACCTTCTTCTTGAACTTGGAGACACTTGTATGTTTTGAAGCCCATTATGGAAGGGCATGCTACTATGAAGTGTCCACTTGGTTCCATGATTTGTAAGTTCATTTACCTAATTTCACTAATTTTTTCTTGTATTCAAAGGAAAGGGGACACATTGAATCTTATACAGGATTGAAGGTGTGTATTAATCTAGGGTTTGGTCTCCCTATATAGGGTCCAAGCCCTCAAGAGGGTCATATTGACATCTGTAGGGTGAGAGAGAAGAGGGAATATTTCCACTCCATGGGATCCTTCAACTTCACTCATGCCATTGCTCGTGTTCCACCTTGTTGAAATGTAGCAAGAAAAGGCTTCATTTGACTTGTGCCTTAGTCAAATGGATAAATTCGATTTTCCACATCAACAAGATGACTTGGATTGCAGTTAGCTGGAGTGACATGGATTTGTGTCCTACTTAAATATGTAATCTTGAGTTATAGGCTAGAAGTAGAGCTATGCATGGTTTGATTGCTAAATTAATCCAGTAATCTAGTGGAGTTATTGTTAGTTAAACTCAGTTAAATAAGCTCTAGTATTTAGTGGAGATAGTAGGAGTTCATTTGAGTAGTTATAACAAATTTTAACTCATTTATCTCTCAGTTAACTGATCAATTTACTAAAAATAGTCCTAATCATGTATGGAATTCGAATTTCCTAGTTAGAGTGGAGGAAAAGGTACTTTGTAATTATCAATTGTATACTAGTTGAGTGTACAATGTTTCTGCATTTAGTAGGTGGTCAATTCCTTCTAGATTTGCGTAATGAAATAGGAAATTATCCTATTTTTTAGGGGCTAATTTCCTCAAGGATTGCACGAGGAAATAGGAGGGTAGTTGAGGCCTATTTTGGCTAAGTATTGGTCAGAGTAGGTAAGTGAGCAAGATATCAAAATTGTGGTGTAAGTGTCCTTCAGGATTGAAGCAAGAAATTGTAATTGATCCATATTCTCATCTAAATTAATGAAAAGCAATAGATGTATTTTTTCTAGTTGGGTTCCCTTGTAAAATAATTGTGTTCCTTGTGTTTTGATGGTTGCATGTTATTGCATGTGTTTCTATCATGTGTTTTTCTTTCTGCAGAATAGTAGGAGAAATTTTTGTCTCTTGATTTCAATTCGATGTCATTAGCAGTAGAAAATTTATTAACATTTCTACATGGTATCAAAGCTACATAGAAACCTTGTTCCAGATTTTCTCTAAAGAAATTTTGATTTGCAGAGTTTTTGGTGTAAATTCTCTTTAGTGCAGGAAAAATGTCTTTCAATGGATTGAGGCTAGAGTATGCATTGGAGGGCACCTCAAATTTTTGTGCTTGGAAAGAGAAGATGGAAAATATCTTGGATGATAATGGAGTATGGGAATACACACAAATTGATATTTCAAAACCAATAGCATCATATGAAAAATCACTTGCTCAATGGAAGAAATACATAAAAAAATCTAGGAGGATTATTTTGGAGGGTGTCAGAGATCATTTGGTTTCAAACTTGCATGTAAAGGAGACTCCCTTTGCAATGTGGAAAACTATCATAGATCTATTCTAGAGAAATAGTGATGCCAAAAAACTGACATTGAGAGATAAACTCAGGATAATTCAAATGTAGAAAAATGAAACCATTCCATAATACCTATCTAGATTCACTTAGGTTTGAGATGATATTGGGGGAGTAGGAGAAAATGTGCCATCATATGAACTTGTGAGCTTAGCACTTCTCGGCCTTCCGAAATCGTGGCACAACTATTAGGATTCAGTTAATGGAAGAGACAAGCTACTATATTAGGAGAGACTTTGGGCTAATTTGGTGTAAGAGGAGGTCAAAAGAAACACTAGAGATGGTGTCACATCTAAAGTTGAGGCGGAAGAAAACTTTTCCTTGGCAGGAATGGGAACTAATACAAGGGCAAGAAGGCCCAAGGAAAGGCATAATCTATCTAGAACCAAAGAAAGAAGAAGGACCTTAGCAAAATCAAATGTTTTCACTACTAGGAGTATGGACACTATGCAACCAAGTGTCTGCATAGGAAATAGAGGAAGAAGTCTGGACGAGAAGTAGGAGGTGATGCTATCACATCGAAAATCTAATTCTTTTTCAACCTCATTACAGGCACTAGAAGTAATATACAAGGAAGTGTATGGTACTTGGATTATGGAGCCTCATTTAATATGACAAGATCTAAGGAGTTCTTAAGAAACCTAGAGAAGAAGGACCTACAATTACACATAGAACTTGGAGATGATGGGAGGTATAGTACCAAATCTATTGGTACTATCACCATTAAGAGGGAGCCATGCTCCCATCTTCACCTGAAAAATGTAATGTATGTGCTTGGGTTGAAGAAAAAAAATATTTTTGTAGCTGTATTGGAGGACAAAGCATATGATATGGTGTTCAATAAGGGGAAATATTTTCTAAAGCATGTTGCTATTGGACAAGTAAAGAAAATTGGTGTTAGAGTGAAAAATATTTACAAGCTGGAGGTGGATGCATGTGTTGCATTGAGAATCAAAGTAGAACATGTCCAGAGTTGAGATGTTGGAGAACTCTGGCATAGGCACATGGGTCACCTACATAATTACTAGTTCCCGGATCCTTGGTGGGACAAACACTGTAGAGCCCAATAAAATCTTGGGTTGAGTTACTAGTCCTGTAGCCTTGGTTGGACAAATTCTCTGGAGCCCTTGGTAGGTTGAGTTACTAGTCTTGGAGCCTTGGTTGGACAAACACTCCGGAGCTCGATGACAACTATGGGTTGAGTTATTAGTCTTGGAGCCCTGGTTAGAACAAATTTTTTGGAGCCTTGGATGGCTAGGATAGAGACCGATCAGATGATGGTTTGGTGATGTCAGACCATGAGGTGGAATCACTATTTGATTTCTTGAGGTGGATGGCCTTTGGAAGCCCTGAATGATTTTTGATTGATGTGTTCTATGAGATCCCACATTCATGCTTGGAATATGGCACGAGGGTGAATGAATGAAGAGAGATTTGGCTCAGCCATTCTATGGTCAGGTGGAATGTGGAAGTCCCATCCTGGGTTTGGATTTTACATCATTAATAAAATGTTATTTCTGCTTGTATTTCTATGAGCATTTTGGTGGATTGTATGTGGTCTGTATGGCTATAGTTTCATGAGTATTTATGTCCCTATTATGATAGTTATGTATGTGTTTTATCACAACAATCATGTATGGATTTCCTCATTTTTTTACTTGTAATTGAATGATCAATGTATATATGAACTAATGTATGGAATGGCAGTTGATGTGTTGAGGCATCAATGGTTCTTAGTGATTCTCAACTAAGTATGAGACCCCTATGCTAAGAACTGTTAATTACACCTATAGATTAAACATTTGCAATATCTTTGACGAAATGCCTGCCATGGCTAATAGGGGTCTAGTCAAGGTCTTGAACACGTATTTTCTTTAGTACTATCATTTCCTTGTTACTTTACTAATTTGAAGAGATGGTTCAATTCTGAGCAGTGACTTGGGCCTTGGGCTTGAAAAATTGGCTCAAATCCTGGAGTCACTGGCATAGCATTGATAGTTTTGGTCTCTAGTCATTGGCAGGCAAGCCCATGAGAGCAACTTTGGGTTGCTGATCGCACTCATGCCTATAGCATGGGAGAAACTAAGCCTTAAATTGTCCCAAATCTCAATGGGACCCCAAGGCAAGTTGTCTAAAGTATTGGATTGGTTCTTGAGGGTCCCGTAGCTGAAAATTAATGTCTTTATGGTGTGTTTTTGTCGGTTCCACTTCCTTAACATGACTTAGGAGGTAAAATCATATAATAGTGGCCTCTCGCCGCATGTTTACCCCGACTGGCCGATTTCTTTGGTAGATGTGGGAGGAGGGTGTTACATAAATCAAGACAAATTATATGTGTTTGAATATTGAAATTCTCATAGATATGAGAAAGGATCAAACTTAGAGTAAAAGAAGATTGTGCATATTGCAGTCTCTTATTCTTAAATGAATATTTCTAACCTTGATTGCGGAAGTGGTGTGAGGTACTTGACCTCATGAAAAGAAGAAGATGGTTATGAGGTCCTCAGGATCAATGATGTGTAGTCTTATGGGGGGTAATACATGTTAATTTCCATGGCTATTTTTGATGTTCATACTTCTTATACTACTTCTAGTTTCTATGGTGAAGTAAAAATAAACAGGTACAGACATAACAGGCTCAGGGGGAGTTGAAAAATGTGAAATTTCAGTATTTCACTTTCTATACATGGATCTTATTAAGAAAAGGCATGTGTATACGTGAGTTATAAGTTGCATAGTTGCATATATTTTGTTTTGATGAAGAAACAATGGGACAAACTTAGGAAAAGGGTTTGATATGGTTCAGTCAATTGTCAATTGGCTTTTCTATTCTGATGGTTGCTGGTTACAGTCTGTTGATGCTATTTAGAATTTATTTTGGCCCTCATAAGTTGTTGATGACTTGATAGATAATTGGTTGATGATGCCTTGATGATTGTTACCGATATATGAAATGATATGGTAAGATATGACAGTGAACAATTGGCATAGGTTCAAGGGGAGAATTTTCTATGCTTCTAATAATGCATTGTTGGGTTATGTTTGTTTTAGAAGTCCTTGATATGTAATGATGCTTATCAATGGTAATAATTCTTATGTTTTTGAAGTGTTTAAATGATGCATCATGCTATGCTGCGGTCATGGGTTGCCTATGATGAAATCATAAATGATACTTATATATTACTTGAGCCACATAATTGTTTTGATGTTATTGATAAGATTTATGGATGATTCTTTTAATGATGCATATGGCACATATGTTATGTTGCTTACATGGTGATCTTCATAAGTTCAAGGAGATAAAACAAAGATTGAGTACACAACTTATTATTTTATTATAGGTGTCACTCATTACTTTATGCTGTTGTCATCATGCCTCCAAAGGTGCATAAATTGCATATGGTGCAACTATGGATGAAGATTCCTATAGTTATTGGCTCTCACATGGTATGATGTTTTTTTCTTTTGATGATATCAAGGAGATGAGTTACTAACAAGGTCTAACAAATTGTTGGGACAAGGTCCCTAAGGTCAATTTTGGGGCAAAAGCCCAAGTTTTGGGGCTGAAAGCCCAAGTTTTTGTATATAAAGAGTAAAGTCTCCATAAGATTTGGTCGCAGAGCACGTAGATGTAAAGTGTCATAAATGGTTTTTACCCTTATTTTATGTAAGGTTTGTTAGCTTTAGAAGATCTACCCATGGTCTGTGGACCATGAGATTGTATAAAAAGGAAAGTATTAGAGAGTCTAAGGCAAGTTTTAGGAGAAAAAAGATATGAATGTAATGGGTTAGTAGAAGTGACGAGCAAAGAATCTTAGAGTAGAAGAGAGGCTCTGCAGTTGTGTGCATAGAGGCCTAAAGTAGAGTTTGTAGTTGAGTGCACAAACCCTTGCAGTTGAGTGTGCAAGGTATTTTTGAGTCTATAAGAATATATGAAGCATTAATAAAGAGATTGTTCTGGAAATATCTGTGTTTTGTCCTTTTACTTCTATTATGAGTGAATGTGATTATGTTGTTTGGCACCAAATTAGCCTATCTTTTTCCTGCATTTCCACTCCTCTTATCATCCTTTTTGTATTCATTCACATATATTTACTATGCTAAAACTGTGAGGTAATTCCCCTTTCTTCGTCTCTTGGAATATTTAATTAATGAAGTAGAGTCTTGAGGGTTTTTCCTATGCAAATCACTAAAACATGTTATGACAACAGATTCTGGAGCATAGGTGTTGACTTCACAGCATATCATAGCAGTTCCGTGATTCACAGTAGCCGATCAACCATGATGAAACAATATAACCATTTGTAGTTGTTCTCAACCCGTTTTGGATCATTTCTGTTCTTGCTCTCTCAGTGTTGGTACTGTGTTGATTTGATGTATATCTTTGGGCATATAGTTGCCAGGTTTTGGGGAGAGATGTTATTCCCCTTTGTACTGTATAAAAGATGGGTTATACTTGTATGAGGGGTAACCAGACCCTGATCTATATTGTAACAACATTTCTTAGATTAATAAAGTACAACCCTTTGTGTTGTTCTATCTTTCGCTATGAGTAACGTAGCCTTTATCAAAGAGCTAGGCCCCCTCTTCTGATCAGGTGCTACGTATTTTATTGTTATGTGTGTTGTTCATTGCTGTGTGTATTTCTTGATTGCTGTTACATATTTCTTTAGATTATTGTGAATGACTTTTTAAGTTCTGCAGATTCGTTTGATCTCTGTTACAACAATGCTTTGATTTTGTAATCGCGAGCCCTTGGTTGATGGTAGATTGTAACCTTGCCCCTAAATATACTTTGCGTGTTACCTTGAAAATAATACGCACCCGAATTGATAAGTTAATGTAGGAAAGGGGGTGAGTAAATTTTTCATACCTGTACACCAGCATTTTGGTGCCATTATTGGGGAGGCTAACAAGGCACAAGATATGATCTATATCAACCAGAGGGTCAATCTCTCATCTTGGGGAGAGAACGAGCTTTCTCACTATACTCCAAGTCTTGAGCGTAGGTATTTGTTTTTTTTTTGTGCTTTTACTGTTTTCCTATTTTTATTAGGGAAGATATCTTGTCCTAGGGAGGGAGGAGTCTTTTGATTCCCTACTCCAGGCCCTGAGCTTAGATTTTTTCTAACATTTTTGTTGTTTCAGTTTTGAGAAACCCAATCTCTTGCTCTGGGGAGGGAGGGGTCCTTTGACACCCTACTTCAGGTCTTGCAGTGTTAGGTTTCCTCGCATGTGTGTTATTTTCTTGTTTGGCTTCTTGTCTTGGGGAGGGAGAAGTCCTTCGATTCCCTACTCCAGGCCCTAAACCCTAGGTTTTGGTTTTCTTTTCCATCAGCTCTTTTCCTTTCAACATTATCTCTCATCCTAGGGAGGAAATGGTATTTTGACGCCCTACTCCAGGTCTTGGGCACTGTGATTTGGTATCAACATCTTTTGTCATATCAAATTGTATGAACAAAGAGCCAAATAAGAGGGGCAGAGGGAGAGCCCCAAAGAAGGGAGGACATGATTTGGCAAGGAATACTTATATCCAACAAATCATTGCAAAAGCTGAATTAGAGGTGTCTTCCCATGTAGCCATGAGACTAGGTGCGTAGACAAGATCTGAGGGACAATCTGTAGATAAACCAATGATGTTCACAACACCCCCTACTGATTCAATACAACATATCCTTCCAACATCCGGAGAGACAAGCAGCAGTACACTTGGTAAAGGGGTACTGTTCCTTGTAGCAGAAGAAGAAGTTGCAAGTAAAACATATGAGGAAACGGTCCATCCTAGTAGGGAAGAAGAAGTTGCATAAATAAGGTATGAAGGGTTAAGCCACTGTGACAGGAAGGAAGAATTTGTAGGGAAATCCCTATCACCAAGAGATAGAGGGAGCATTGTTAAGGCAAATCAAACCCATGTGATAAGATCCCTTCCAGCGGAGCCTACCGAAATCCACAGTGAGTATTGGAGGATATTCATGGCACATACAACCTCTACTATTGACTTGCCAATTAGGGATCTTGGGACTGGTGCACCAAAAAAGCCCATTCTTTTAACATCCTACCCAACTTCCATGGGCTTACTTCGGAAGACCTTGACATGTTTTTGTTTGAATTTAACATTGTGTGTCGAGGATATGATTATATAACAGATGCTTAGAAATTGAAAATCTTCCCTGCTATGCTAAAAGGAACAACCCTGTGGTGGTTTACGGGTCTTGGGGGAAGGACTATCACAACATGGGAGGAGATGAAAATTTCTTTCTTGGAGAAGTACCAGGATTACCGTAAATCATAGAATATTAAGGAAGATCTTTTCAAGTTTACGCAAAAAGAGCACGAAAATATGGAAGAATTTGTGGAACACTTTAAATACACATTGCAGAGATTAGGTCACTATGACCTGGATAAGGACATTTTGAAAATTATCCTTCTCCGAGCCTTTCGAGAGGACTCTTTGGAATTATTAAATATAGTCAAAAGGGAGATATATAAAAGGAGAACTTTGACACGATCTGCGAATTGTGCATGCAGTGCTCAAGGGGAGTTGTAAGGAATAAATAGGGATTCGATCAGAAAAAGCATATGGTGGGGGTGTCACAAAAGTAGAAATTGGAAATCTACTAGATAGCCTGAGGACTGATATCTTGAGTACCTTTTCAGAAAAAATAGGCACGTTGCAGGTAAAACATAAACAATTAGAATTGGAAAGAACTATGGCTATATTTTGCCCAATGTGTAGGAAGAAACACCCACAGAGGGAATGCCCATTAAACTCTATAGAGGAGTGTGCAATACGTGAGTTGAATCATGTGACAAGTTCATACCCATCCTTGCCAGGACTGAAAGAGATTTTTCAAGGGACATGCAAAGAGATGGAGCAACTATACTTTACTGGACCTAAAAAGCCATGGCAACCTCGGTCTTTAATGGGAAATCATGGTATGTTTCTGGATCCATCTCAATATTTTTTTAATTTTAATATGGGTCCTTAGTCCATGCCTTATCCACCCATGTGGCCCCAATGCCAGCTTCTACCTTAGCAGCAGTGGGCCCCTCAAGCTAGTTCGAGTTTCTCCTGGGCTTCAAACTGGCAGGGACCTTCTCCTCCTAGATAGTTTCCCCAGTCAATGCCACAATGGAAACTCTAGTTACCCTCTAATGTGCCTCTTGGTAATTAGCTTGTTCGTCCCCAACTTCCCATCCAACCCAATCTGAATCCTAACAATAAAGGGGCTCAACAATCTAACACCCTCAACCTACCTTCATACAACATCTCTAACACAGAATTTTGTGAGATGAATTTACGATCTGGGTGAATAGTAGATACTCAACCCTCACTAGTTATCATTGAACAAGTTGACAGTGAGGAAAAGGAACCAGAAATGGTTGAAGAGGAATCAAATCAAGTCAACGAAAATCATACACCTCCTTAACCGTTAGTTACTCAAAAACACCAAACTGAACCGCCCTATCCAGAAAGGTTGGTTTTGAGTAAGCAAATCCCTCAAGCTGAGTTTGACCTATTTGGGTAGTTACACAATTTATTTGTCAAGATTCTCCTGCTGCAAGTTATGAGGGACATACCTATATATGTAAAAACTCTTAGGGAATATTGTGCTAAGAAGCCTAAAAAGAAATCAAGAGACCTGCTCACTATTCATGTAATGGGGAAGCTATTAGATTGTATGATGGGAAGGTCCATGCCTATAAAGGATGGGGATCCTGGGAACCCAATTGTAACCATGCAAATTAATGGGGTAGAATTCTAAATGTATTGGTAGATTTGGGTGTTGCCATAAATGTCATCACTAATGAAACTATGCATGCATTAGGTTTTCGTAACTTGAAACAAACACCTATAGTGTTAGATCTGGCAGATCGATCTACAGTAAAACCGGTAGGGAAGTTAGAAGATATCACAATTTCAGTTGATTTGTTGCACTACCCCGTGGAATTCCTAGTATTACAAACACAATCTCTAGCTAGAGGCCATCCCCTAATTCTGGGAAGACCGTGTCTGGAAAACATAGATGCTTATGTTGGGTGTTGGTATGGAAATATGGTCATTTCAAATGGACAAAACACTAAGAATTTAGTGTTATATCCTTCTGCAGAACCTAACCCATCAGCAAAACCATTAGGTTGCAAGAAATATTTACCCAAGAAAGGGTCTGAATCAGAAATGAGGAATTAAGACCAGTTCTTACTATTGGACAGGTCCTCCAGCTGAAAACAGACATGGAAGATGACACCATTACTACTTTTATCAGTAATCCTTGTTCTGTTTTAGATTTAAATCAACAAATCTTGGAGTCTGTCTTGAGCTGTGAGACACAGGAAAGTAGTGGCACAATAGATGGATTTGATGAGCTACCTACAATTGTGCCCCGTGACAGTATTTCCGTGGAAATAGAACTAGGAAAATGCCTGAATATCAATCAAGTTCTGTCAGAGTCCCAAAAGAAATAACTCTTGGATGTTCTTCAAAAACACAAATAAGCCTTCACCCGGGACTACTCAGATATGAAGGGGATTCCTACTAATCTATGTACCCATCACATATACATTAAGGAGGAATTTCATCCTATGAGGCAACCCCATAGGAGAATGAATCCTTCTCTGAAAAACATTGTAAAGGAAGAGCTTCAAAAGTTGTTGGATCTGTGATTTATCTACCCCATTTCAAATAGCCAATGGGTTTCCCCATTGGTAATGGTCCCTAAGAAAAATGTTAAATGGCGGATATGTGTGGATTACAGAGAATTAAATAAGGCAACGCAGAAAGACCATTTTATGTTACCATTCATTGACCAACTCTTGGATATGCTGGATGGGAAGAAGTTTTTCTCCTTCCTAGACGAATTTAGTGGGTACAACCAGATCCAAATAGCTCCTGAAGATCAGGATAAGACCACTTTCACATTCCCTTGGGGAACATTCTCATATCGGGTCCTCCCATTTGGTCTCTGTAATGTGCCTGCAACATTTCAAAGGGAAATTTTATGGATTTTATCTGATTTGATGGATGATAGTGTTGATATTTATATGGATGATTTCACGGCATATGGGGATTTATTCGAGGAAGTGTTGGGGAAGCTAGAAAAAGTTATTGAAAGATGAAAGCAGGTGCATGTATCTTTAAGTACGAAAAAATGCCATATGATGATGAATGAAGGAATAGTCCTAGGACACTTTCTTTCGGCTGCAGGAATCTAAATGGATCCAGCTAAAATAAAGGTAATAAAACATTTTCCAATACCCAAAACACCCACATAGGTACGCAACTTTATCAGTTGTGCTAGTTATTACAGGCGCCTTATAGAAACTTTTGCTAAAATAGCACATTTGCTTTTTCAATTGTTGAGAAAAGATGTAGATTTTGTGTGGATAGATGGCTGTGATGTAGCCTTTGTGAAGATCAAGGAATTGGTCTGTAGTGCTTTGATCCTTAGAGGGCTAGACTGGGCATTACCATTCCATATTCATGCTGATGCTTCCCAAACAATAGTTGGGGCAGTTTTGGGGCAGCAAGTGGATAAGGTACCATATGCAGTTTACTATGTTAGTAAGAACTTGGCTCTTGTTGAGTTAAACTACACAGTGACTAAAAGAAATTCCTTGCTATCATCTACATCATCAACAAGTTCTGACACTATATTACTGGTTACCCCACCTTTGTACATACTAATCATGCATCCATTAGGTATCTGATGAATAAACCCATTACTCCTGGTCATATTACAAGATGGCTTTTTTTACTTCAAGAATTTGACATTACTATAGTAGATAAACTAGGGAAGGACAACGTGGTTGTTGATTTTCTGTCTAGGTTAGAAAATAATGTCGAAGGTATACTGATCAAAGATTACTTTCCAGATGAATATCTCTTTGCAATTTTTACTAACATTCCGTGGTATGCAGATATTGCTAACTATCTTGCTACAGGGAAGGTCCCCCGTCATTTGTCATATAAGGATCAACGAAAAATTATTCATCATAGTACCCGATATTCATGGATGGCAGGATACCTCTTTGATACAGGGGTTGATCAACAGATTCAGTGATGTGTATCAGAGGATGACATCTACGAGATATTGAAGGTCGCCCATGATGGACCTTGTGGAGGACATTTTGCAGATAAAATAACAGGCCATAAGGTGCTGCAAATGAGATACTACTGGCCTTCTATCTTTCACGATGCTAGAGATTATTTTTGAAGATGTGACAATTGTCAGCAGATGGGACAACCTGGGAAATTGGATGAAATGCCATTACAACCCCAAATATTCCTTGAAACTTTTGAGAAGTGGGCCATAGATTTCGTCAGGCCCTTCAACCCACCTTCTCACTAGAAAGTTCACATCCTAGTCTGCACTAATTATGTGACTAAGTGGGTGGAAGCTAGAGCTATTGCGAAAGCAACAAAATAGGTGGTTGCAAATTTCCTTTTTGAAGAGATTTTTGCTCGATATGGTACCCCAAGAGAAATTGTTTCAGATGGAGGAGCACAGTTCACATCCCACATGATAGGGAGGATTATGCAGAAATATGGGGTTAAGCATAGAGTGACAACCCCTTACCATCCCCAAGAGAATGGACAGGTAGAAAGTAAAAACAAGGTATTGGAAAATATCCTAACAAAAACTGTAGCAAGTCATCGTTGGGATTGGTTGCAGAAACTTCCAGAATCTCTTTAGCCATATAGGATGACATGACAGAATATAACTAGGTTTTCACCATTTGAGCTAGTCTATGGGAAATCCCCCTTGTTTCTAGTAGAGTTCGAGATCATTACGCTTAGAACAGATTTGGAAGTAGGGTTAGATTTATCAGAGGCCCAGAAACACCAGCTGGAACAACTCAATGAGTTAGATGATATTCGTTCAGTAGTTGTCCAGAAAACTACTGCTATCCAACAACAGAGGTTGAAATTGCATGATAAAAGTATCAAGAATAAGGTGTTTCATATACGATACTGTGCATTCCTCTATGACTCCCGGTTCAAATATTTTAAAGAAAAGCTTCGCACTCGTTGGATGGGACCCTATGAAGTGGACGCAATATTCAAAAATGGAACAGTCAGATTGGTTACAATAGATGAAAATCGTACCTCCTTCTTAGTGAATGGACACTGTCTGAAGTTATATCACCGTCCAACTTCTAAGGATGCCTTCATCAAACATCTTTTTGATACATCTGGTTTGATGGTTGTTGGTGCAAAGAATACTCCCTCCCTTTGCTTTTTGTTAAAAAGAATAAAATCATA
>APFE031073765.1:27774-57291 GCA_000404065.3 Pinus taeda | reverse complement strand
ATATATATGTTGTTACTACTTGTTTGTCTTTTGCAGGAATAAGAACCAAATTATGACAAGGAGAAACTGAGAAATTTTCCAAGTAACAGTTGGTGTTGTTACTTCGTCGGTGTTGTTAGTTCGTTGTTGCTATTACTCTGCTGGTGCTATTACTCCACCATTGTTGTTACTCTGCTGGTGCTATTACTCCACCGTTGCTATTACTCTGCCAGTGCTGTTACTTTGTCGTTGTTGTTACTCTACCATTGTTGTTACTTCGCTGGTGCTGTAACTTCACCGTTGCTATTACTCTGTCGGTGGTGTTACTCTGCCATTTCTATTACTCTGTCATTGTTGTTACTCCGCTAGTGTTGTTACTCCGCCGTTGCTATTACTTCACTGATGCTGTTACTTTGCTGGTGTTGTTACTTCGCCGTTGCTGTTACTCCACCAGTGCTATTACTCTGCTGTTGATGTTACTCCATCAGCGCTATTAATCCACCGTCAATGTTATTCCGCCAGTTATTTTTGTTGTTACTCCACTGTCAGGTAGGTCACCGATACGCCTTTATTGACTCTTACGGATTTAATTAAAATGTTCCAAAAACAGATTGGTACATGCTGTAGATGGCAGCATTTAAGTTAGGGGTGGGGGTCCCATCACAAATAAATGACGACATACCTAAAATTGTAGTTATATCACATCATTACCAAATTTAATGTGAACAAAAACCAAAAATATTGTGATTTTGTAATCATGATTCTGGTGCATTGAAATTTGAAATTATACGTCGCATTCAATCACCATAAGCATTCACCTGTACTTCCATACCCTGCCATTATTTTCTATGTTTTTCAAGGTGTACTAGTCATTATTACCAATCTTTTACCCCACGGCCACCATGCTAATATTATTGCCATCATCAGTTTGGATTGTTGTTACTCTCCCCCTACCAGCCAACTGTACCCATTGTGTTAATCCCATTCCTATAGTGATGGGTGGGTTGGTTGTGTGCCATGAGCCAGAGGATATGACAGTGGTCCAAAATAATAAGGAAGTATGGAAGGTTTTTGAAAATGCAAGGTGGAACGTCTATCTTGACAGGTTGCAGGGTTTTAACAAGGTAATTGCGATTGAATTTGCACTGAATTTAGAGGAAGGGAGCTATCGGGTCTAGGGGATAGAAATCCCTATTATAGAGGAATCCATTGCAGAGGTTAGTAGGCTACCCCAACAAGGATAGAGATCATTTTCATGAAGGACCTCCCTACCTGAGTTCCCCAAAGCATTTTGTAGGTCAGAGAGAATATTGTTCAGAAAGGCTGGGGGTATGACTGAAATTCATTAGCACACCCATGCGATGAGATAGCTTGTGTTTTAATAATATACATAACCTGCAAGGGGAGGTATGCCATTGTGTTTAAATATCATTTCAGAGTATTGGCTCACCTGTGGTTTCCACAGTTGGAAGCCTTCTCATTGAATATGCCTGTCTTCCTGTTAAAAAGTCTCCAGCTGATGGTGCAATATACTCGGTGTTCATGACAAGTTGCGACATTCATTAACAACCATGGGCTGGTTTGGCTGTTAGTCATGCATGCAATCGGTCGATTTCAAATCCCATGGGAAACATTCCAAGATTATATAGAGGAAGAGATAGTAGCCACTAGAGCTGCTAGAGAAGAGGAACCAGAAGTGATAAGGGAAGAGCCTAGGGCAGAGGATGGATATGTAGACCAAGAAGAACCAGAAGAAATGGAGACGAACCCAAGGAGATGGAACAAAAATGGGAGCTTGAACTAGAAAGGATAGTTGAGGCTACTCCACAAGAACCAACCTCGACTGCAAAACCGATGGAAGAAGAAGTGCTATAGTAAGGAGATGATATAGAAAGGGCCACCAGCACCACGACCAAGGCTATCCCATAAGATCCAGCCTCGACTATGGAGCCAGTGGGACAAATTGGTAGCACCATAATAAGAGAAGAGGTACCACAACAGGCTGAGGTGGAAGAATTCGTTAACATTACAACCGGGGGTGTCCCACAAGAACCACCCTCGACCGTGGAACCAATGGAGGAAGATGAACCAGGATGAGAAGGGCCCGTAGCTGAAAGAACCGTGGGGCCAACAGAAGGAGAGGCCATAGGTATAATAGATGGATTTGACATAATGATACAAGATTCCACTTTTATCAATGTCGTGCTGGAAGAAATAGTGCCAGCATCATCTACTCAAGAATTGCTGTATACGGAGGGTGGTGTTACACAAGAACCACTATCAACCCATCCGGCTCTAGAAATTGTAGAGGAATTGGGTCCTGAGGCTGACGCTGCTCCACAAGAACTAGCATCAACCTCAGAATGGAGGACTACATAGACAGGGGTCTCAACCCAGAGCAGAGATGTTGTAGACATAGGGAAAGAGCTCGAGGTCATAGCTGGGAATGGGATAGACCAGGTAGAAAAATTATTTCATTGCCCCTCTTATCTCTCCATTCTGAGAGGGGAAAGGGTGTCTCGCTCTCCCCGACACATAGAGGATGAATTTTCCATTCTACCTATTTTTAAGTTTGATGGGTCGATCAAGGGACCAGCTACCACAGGTCCGTTGGCTGCAGATTTCCAGAGAGACCTTTCCCAGGAACCTAGAAGAGAGGAAGAGACAGGTGTTTCTGAGATAAGGGAACCTGGAGCGGAAATGTTGGCTGAAACACTGATGGATACCCATCAAATGAGGCCACCACCTACCGAGATAGCTTCACAGTGGGTCGAGGTAGGGGTCAATGAGGAAGTAGTTGCTCCCAAGGAAGAGAGACCAAGTAGAGCATCCCCGTCGATTAAACCTGTGGATACTCCCTCAAGTAATCCACACTTGCCGAACTGGCTATAGTACTAGATGAGGTGGTGGTGAAACAAGATTATATAGAGCTATGTGAGCAACAGAGGCTACCTGTTAAGAAGAAATATCAACTGCAATTCAAGGAAACAATGCGGCTCAAAATAGAGGTTAAGAGATTGAGAAGGTAGGTACACTAGTGAAAGAAACAGGTGAAGAAATATAAGTGGTTGGATAAGAAGCCCAAAGCCATGATGGACGAAGTAGAGACACAATAGATGAAGCGGCAACAATCTCTGTTGCCACTCAGGAAGACCCTATTGAGTATTTATTCGAAGGCCGTGATTTTTCCTTGATGGCTGAAGTACAAACTTGGAAATCCACCATAGTGCGATATTAGAGTGAAGTGAAGAGAGAGCCGAAGAATGAGCAACCACGACTATCTTCGAATATGTGGAGCACATAGATATAATGTGATTGAGGTATGCGAAGCAGTAACTCAAGGTGGAGTGACTAGAAGGGCGAGTGGCAGAATTGAAAGACGACAAAGAACAAATGCTCAATTTAGCACTGGAGGTGATGGCATGTCGCCCTCCTGTTTCCGGTTATGCTTTATTTTTGCATGAAAATTTTCTTTTATTCTGTTTGGAAAGCATCAAGAAAGAAATTAGTCACGAGATCAAGGATGATGTATAGTTCCTCTAGATATTGAGGACCCATGATTTTCCAACTCAACATTTTATGTGTGAGCTTTACTTGCATGGGTATCTCCTACGTGTTGATAGAGAATTTAATTCGGTCCCATATGTGGGGGGCATTCATTTAAGGGCCCTCACCTCTTACACTCTCAATTAGATAAGTTGGTAGAAGGCTTCTAATACATTTGAGTCAAATTAAGTGATGAAGCCTTTTATGGTAAGAGGAGAGCACTAGTGGTTAGTGACTATGTACAATAAGCACAACACTTTTTTAGAAATTGTGGGGGACAAGGAACGAACGCTGAAGACACAAAAGTGGTGCATTGATATCTGTGTCAAGCAATTAGTCACATTTCAAGATGAGGCACTTAACAGTTGCCAGAAAGGGTGGATGATGTCACCCACACCTGTTCGGAACAGAGAACTATTTTGGGCACCAAATTTTGTATGAGCACTTAGTAGGGTGCCAAGTTATGTGGCATGCATCCAAACATGTGTGGTCCGGTGGATGAGAATTTGGTTTTAGTACCTTTTCATTTGGTTGCCAACAAAGCACTACATCCCTGCATATAATGTACCAAATGATTGGTGGAAGGAAGTTATTCTCTTGGAATGGTTTAAGGTTCCAGGAACAGAAATGGCCAAGGAATGCAATCTCACCCAGCTTCATGAAGCCCACAGCCCATCCAATCTAGAATTGTGGAGGTGACGAGCTACATGAGGGCATGCAGAAGGCTAGTTGGGGGGAGATGTTGGGCACCAAATCGGCCTATCTTTTTCCTGCATTTCCACTCCTCTTCTCATCCTTTTTGTATCCATTCACATATATTTACTATGCTAAAACTGTGAGGTAATTCCCCTTTCTTTGTCTCTTGGAATATTTAATTAATGAAGTAGAGTCATGAGGGCTTTTCCTATGCAAATCACTAAAACATGTTATGACTGTAGATTTTGGAGCATAGGTGTTGACTTCACGTCATATCGCAGCTGTTCCGCGATTCACAGTAGCCAATCAACCATGATGAAACAACATAACCATTTGTAGCTATTCTCAACCCATTTTGGATCATTTCTATTCTTGCTCTCTCAGCGCTGGTATTGTGTTGAACTAATGTACATCTTTGGGCATATAGTTGCCAGGTTTTGGGGAGAGATGTTATTCCCCTTTGTACTATATAAAAGACGGGTTATTCCTATACGAGGGGTAGCCAACCCTGATCTATATTGTAACAAAATTTCTCAGATTAATATTGTACCCTTTTTGTTGTTCTATCTTTTGCTGTGAGTAACACAACCCTGATTAGAGAGCTGGGCCCGCTCTTCAGATCAGGTTCTGCATATTTTCCTGTTATGTGTGTTGTTCATTGTTGTGCATATTTCTTGATTGTTGTTACAAGTTTCTTTAGATTATTGTGAATGCCTTTTTAAGTTATGCAGATTCATTTGATCTTTGTTACAACAATGCTTTGATTTTGTAATCGCGAACCCTTGGTCAATGACAGATTGTAACCTTGCCCCTACATATACTTTGCGTGTTACCTTGAAAAGAATACGCATCTAGATTGATAAGTTAATGTAGGAAAAGGGGTGAATAAATGGTTCATACCTAGACACCAACATATGTTATGATGAATAATGATTTTATGATTTAATGCTGGATTGATGCGCGAATCTGTATGTTTTACATTGTGACACGAACACAAGTAATAATATTTGGTTACGTGAAGAATATCTTAATGTATGCAAAAGATATTAGACACTTAAACCAATCTAGGTACTAACAAACTTAGGAGTGATTATAGGGATGCGTAAGTGGTAGATTCACCTGTTTAGGGTCCGTGAAAGACAATTGTATACCTTCACAAAGGTCTAAGGGCGATTTAGAGAAGTATATCGATAAGCCCTAAAAGGCTTATTAATCTGCGTGAAGGAAAAGTTAGGGAATAAAATGACATTACACTAATCACTTGGTGTAGAAACTTGGGTCCAACATCCACCCATACTGCGTCGGGTGAGACTTCAATCCATGCTCTATGGATTGATGCCGAAAGGGCTAGTAGTGTAGGGATTTGTTCAACTAACTTAATGCTGAACCTGGGTCAGGAAACCCTAAGCAAAAAAATGGTTCTATTGTTGGGATCGAGATCTGCATAAAGAGATGTGTGATGTTGCATCATTGAATCCAACTAAGAAGGAAATTTAAAATTTGTTGGATAGAAAGATCCACAAATTCGCAGTGCAAGAAAAAAGAAATCCACGATTGATGAAAAAATAGTGGTTGGATAGATATCTATACATAGAGATATATGAAATCTTCTTCTGTTCCTTCCCATTCGAATTATATGAGTGGATTGCTAAATTGGCATACAACCAAGGAGGGTGGAGGCTTAATGGTCCGATAGTGTGGACCCTGGAGTTAGTGTGGAGATTGGAAGCCTCTGAAGTTAAGGTCACATGTGCTGTCGACCACTGGCTTGATTGTATCCTTGGAGGGTTTGTGATAGAGTTCACAGTTGATATCTCAATCAGCTACAGAAAATTAGAGTGATGCTTCTTCAAAGGACCGCGAGGTAAGTATTTAAGATATTTGAATACTTGGATTAAAATTCTCTTATGTGAAAAGCAGGTTATGAAATTAACTTGATGTTTGGAGCTACGAGAAGTAGAAAGATATTTAGGGATAGAAGAGGAGAAAGACTTGAATATAACCCACAAATCTAGCCTCCTCTGAGTGACAATGAAGAAGTAGCACAGGCCTCTCCGCAAAGCGTTGTCCAGCTAATAAGGTGAGGGTTCCTGCGAATACCCCATCCACCCATACCACCTCCATCTTCACCTCCTCTGCATACACCTTCACCCACATCGCCACCACCTCCACCACCATTCAATATGGTGAATGCAATGCAGTTGCCCGTTCTCAAGGGCTTGGGGAATGAGGACCTATTGTGCTTATCAACAACCCCCCCATTTATTAGTATTAGTAAAAACAATAATAAATGGGGACCCTTCCAAAAAATCAATCCTAGCATCTAGTCATGCGTTTTTTTTTAGAATAAAATAAGATGTCAAAACGGAACTTGCAAAATCATGGAAAATTTACCTTTTCATGCTTTAGCGTATAAAACCTCACAAATGATGAGTTTCATAAATAAGTGCCACGTGATAAAATAACCTAAAAGTAACTTTATGCTCGGAAAGTCATAAATATTAAAATAATCCTTGAAAAGATTCTCTTTTAAAGGATAGATTCTCGCATCGCAAAACAATTACGACATACCTTCCTTATAAAAGTTACCCAATGAAATTGCGATCCGCGAAATGCGAAATCATAAAATTACCATAGCCTTCTTGCATCGTAGTTTCAACCATGCAATGCTACTCAATAAAGATTAAGCAAATATTGCGAAATGCGAAAGCATCTCACATATCACATATCGCATCAACTCACATGGTGGTAAGTCTTAAATGTAAAACAAGTTTTTGCAATATAGCGATCTGCGATATTGTGTAGCAAATCACAAAATCACTTTTATCACAACTCAAAAGGCTCACGGTTCTAGGAGAGTGCTTCCCGACTTTCGATGTGAAGTAATGGAAATTAAGTTGAGGATAATGGTTCATTAGTGGACTATATTAAAGAATGATTACGATCAGGTATGAAAGGCCATTTAACGCAAGTTGATATCTTCTAACATGATTTAGAATTAAGACCCTTTGTCACCTTTATTTCATCCTTTTATTGATTAATTTCTGCATTCACGATCATTTTTATCCTATTCCGCTCTCCTCTTATAACTTTCAGGAAAAACACAAAGAGCAAGGCATCCGAAGAAATGGTGAAGAAAGGAAAGGCACCCACTTTTGAGAAATCAGAGATGACCCCCCTATTCACAGATACTACCTGTAATCGAGATGCAGGGACATCCACATGGGAGACTATGTATCAACTATTAGAGGAAGAACAACTAAGAATTTTGGAAACAACAGTTACGGTGGATGGATGCTTTTCTTCTGATGCTACTCTGACTGAACTTGCATGCTCATTCTTGCACCGCATTGCTGCAAGACCAAATATACTTCTTATACCGACATGGTTAAGTGGATCATAGACCATGCGGAAATATCAGACATAGAATTCAAGACGACAAGCCAAGAATTCATAGGATCATTTACTCCAGACAACCTGAGACTCATGTACCATCTACCAGAGCCGCAGGCCATCTACAACAAGCAGTTTGTTGAGAAGTTCACCAAGGAAAATGAAGACCCAAAAAAATTCATGAAGAATTGGTCAAACAACGAAGAAAGTCTCAAGAAATATAAGAATGGTATGTACATCACCGGTTCTCTCAGTTCCCCTTTCTGTTTTGCTGTCGCTATGTTATGTAGATTGTTTTGGTAAACCAGACAACACCAAATTCTCATCAGAATGGTTACCCCTAATAGATGCAGTCGTCAATGCTACAATAATGAATTGGGCTCAAATCCTATCTGATAACTTAGCTACGGTGATTTTAGTGTACAGAAGAAAAAGGAGTATTGCTTCGAGGGTCTACCCTCCATTTTTTATGAGCTCCTATGTTATGGATGCTGTTTGTTTTGGTTCCAAGTTTCCTCTTATGGGATGGAAGTGGACTGCTCAAAATCGACTTCCTATTCAAATATATCACAAAGTCATGTGGGAGTCTAATTTCTCATCACATTTCTTCAAAATTTGTCACTGGGTTATGCTTCCGATTCAGAAAAGGTTTTACAACTGGGATGCCCCTAGGTTCTCCCAAGAAGCCAAAGTAGATATTATCCTCGTAGCCAGATGGTTTGGGGAAGAATTATTCGCATATATCAGAGTTTTCGGTAGTATTGCCTCACCCCATGTTCTACCTTTTTATGTCCCAGACAAATTGATGGCTAGGGAGATAACATATCAGACATGCAGCGAAGGGGGGATGAGTAAGATATTGAAGGATTCCAAGAAGGCCATTTGGCCCCAATTTCCTATAACATGTGGAGTATTTGCATTGCATGACTTAGGACATGCTTTCAAAGAGGTTGACAATGTATTATCTTTGCAATTACCCAAGTTCTTGGGAAGACAATATGATCCCTTTGGTATTGTCAAAGATTTTAACACAATGGTCAAAATAAGAATATTCATCCATGAAAAAGACCCCTTTGATGATGTTTTCCTGCAGAAAAACACCTTCAAAGAAATACAACATATGGCACATACTTTTTGATCAAGAAGGTCTCCAAGCATTTGATAACTATAGGAAAAAGAGGTTATTGAAGGTCCCATTAGACCAACTACTCATTGAGCCAATGAGAAATCCTACCCCTAGTGCAAGCATAGATGGAGACTCAAAGGAAA
Source organism: Pinus taeda (assembly GCA_000404065.3). Lineage (NCBI taxonomy): Eukaryota > Viridiplantae > Streptophyta > Pinopsida > Pinales > Pinaceae > Pinus > Pinus taeda. The sequence continues at coordinate 48,408 of APFE031073765.1, read as the reverse complement.
AATCCAAAACAAGTTCTGGAAATGAATCCACAGAAAAGTTTGTCGAACAATTTGAGAGAACATCAGAGAATGAACACAGCAAGAGTGAGGAATCGATTAAAGACAGAACCCAATCTATAGCAAGGTCAACTCAGCAAACTTCACTCGTAAAACAAGCCAAAACCTCAAATCCCCTTACATAGCGAACAAAGCCACTTGTTATTGATTTAGAAGAAGAATGGGACAATTTCAATAAGAGACTCAACATGGAGGGAAAAATCACAGAGCCACCAACAAAGCAACAAGAAACGACCACATGAATTGTAACAGAAGTATCTGTTAGCACTCAGGAAACAGAGCATATTCCCATTGCTCCCACATCTGAGATTGTATTAAGAGAGGAAATTCCTCCTCTAGATGTATTCTACAGCCCTCAACATAAAGCCATTGTTAAAAGACAGAGAAAGAAAAGAAAGTTGGATTTTGTGCTCACTCCTGAGGACGAACCTCTAGATGTTCTCTGGAAAGACTCATCCACAGATCCATCGGCCAACATCACTAGACTCTCACAGGTCACAGGCGCATTTGATTCAACCACCATTGACAAGGCAACATAGGTACAATGACTACTCAAAGAAAAAGAAAACATAATTTTGTTATTAGAACAACAGTTACAACAGGCCAATATCAACCAACAAGCATAAATGCAGTTGGCTAAACTTCAGAAAGAGTTTTAGGAAATGTAGATAGCACATTAGAGCAGTTTAGAAGGTAAGAAGCACAACTATAGAGCATAACAAAACTACATAAAGATGACCCCAAGATTGAACAGTTTGTCACAAAAGCACTTGGCCTCAATTCCTAGCTTTTGCACCAGAATGAGTTATTATGCCAAAAGATTTTGTAGTGGAATCCTCACTGTGAAATGAGAGATAACATAATGAATCAAGTTGTAGAATTGTGACTTGAGTATGATACAATTCTTAAGAAGGTTTTAGACTTCTTAAATTGGCAAAAATTTGAGGATGGGAAAAGAATAGATATGCCCAAATTAGATGAATCGCATAAAGGAATCTTATTTGTGAAATGGGATTCTCGACTCAGAGAAGCAGAACAGGAAATGCAAGATGCGGCAACAGAAGCAAACAATGTCATCGAATGTGTGAATGAGAATTTACACAATGCTAATTTGGTAGCAGAAACCACCCCTAGCTTTCTTCCAAATACAGAATAGCTTCAAGCAGTATGGAAATAGGCAGTGGAGGAAAGGGCAGAGGCAATCAGACGAGTAACCAGGTTGAACTGGGAGGCGTATTGGCAATACCTAGTGAAACTGCATAGCCAATGAATGACCCTGAGTTGCCTTATCACTTCCATCGAGAAAATGGTGCCAACACTCACTAATGCCGTATTCACATGACAACTGAAAGTTGAAGTCGGCCAACCGACACTCCTTAAGCCTATGTTGGATATTTGTGATCTCAAAGGTCAAATGCAAGATTAGTCATAGACATATTTTATTTTATTTTTGTTTATTTTCGCTTAAAATGAGGCAGGTCGTTTAAACCTCCTCATCTATTTTTGTAATTTTTATTTTTAGTTTCATAGATTAATATTTAAACCTCTCTCATGCATTTAGAGAGGGGTCTAGAAATTTTATCAAAAAAATTCTTCAGAACATGCACTTTTGCCCCTTTAAGGAGCTTTTGGAAAAGTTAATGGAACAAGATTTACTTTCTACTTGAGTTTAGCATCTTCTACTGAAATTTTACTTCTATACTCTTAGTTGATGTTAAATGATATGAAAGTGGATCAATATTGCTGAAGCAAATGAGTAGGATGTATTACAAATGGTACTTCTATCTCGTAATACTTTGTACTTGTGTATCAAGCAATACATAATTTTCAATTATTTATGTATGAAAGTCTAAAATCTTAGCTATCATTATTGCACTTTTGTATGATGATGATTTATTCTTTATGCTGAATATATGAATGAATATTTATGCGATATATCTCTCATATCATTTCGGCTAAGTTTTTATACGAAACAATCATTATTAAACGAATTCTCTTCTTATCGTAATTGAATGATCTTTATTATCAATTACTTTCAGAAATAATTTTAGATCGCATATATAAATGTTACTCCCAGGATAATCTTAAAGTTAGATGTTTCCTTTGAATATGATAGATTGCATATGATAGTTAGAAGATAGATCAATTTTAGAATAAGTATTTACCCCATAAAACCCAGAAAAGAAAAACATCATCCCGTTAGCACGAACACCATAAATCAATTGGGAAACTGGTCCCATCATCCGTAGTTGGAGCCACTATTCCAAACGAAAAAGGAGCTGTCCTAAGGTTCAGACCGGTTGGTTATCCCCCTTGTTGGAGTCCCGATTTTTTGAGCCTTCAATAGGACCCATACTAGTTTTGGTTCGTTGTGAAAACTGTGTGGGAATCCCATGGAAGTACAAATGGTCAGATGAAGAAAGCAATGTTGGTTACTACTTTGGAGGAACGCGTGCTAAAATGGTACATTAAGTAATGCACTGATAACCCGACGGCTACATTGGTAGACATTCAGACTATGCTGAATAAGGAATTCAATAGGCCCAAATTTGAAGTGCAATCGATCATTGGATTCAAGGAGATCGTGATGAAGCCTGGTGAGACACCCTAGGAGTTAGATCAGAGATTGAAGTGCAAGATCCACGAAGCTAACATCAATCTTACATATGGACAACACCATGAATGGTTTGTGGCTTCTCTCTTGCCTCATATAAGGGTTTCTTTATCACAACAAAAGATTGGGACCCAGGCAGAGGCCCTAGAAATTGCGATGAGATTGCACGAGACACCAATTCAAGATGCTTCTTTGGGAGTTCAACAGATTCACGTAGAGTTGTAGAACCTTTGCCTATAATTCCAAAGTATGAACAAGGATAGAGTGGCTTGGATAGAGGTTCTCGAAGATTTTTTGTGTTTGAAATGTAAGAGTCAAGGGCATGATAAAGATCATTGCCCTGTCTTCGCAAATTATGTTGCAGGAGGAGGGTCGATGCCTTTGAGGCTGGACGCTCAAGAAGGGCCAAGTGCAGGGCCTGCACAGTGGTGTGCTATCTATCAGGTAGATGGAAAACATGTGACAGATAAGTGCCACTTGCTGCAGAAATTTGTATAGACACTGCAACAAATCTTTTGCAACTTCTACAAATCGGTAGGTCACGAGGAGCAAAATTTCCATAGTTACGAGTTAATGATGGAGAGAATGCCCACGTATCGAATGCAGACTGAGACTCAGCCTCTGGATCAAGGCATTGGGGAGCGTGAGGAGGATATCAGGGGCACAGACGAGGCTGAGGCAGAGGAGGACCTATGAGAGGCTAGGTGTAAGTTATTTGCTAGAATTGTGGAGGTCCAGGACACTACGTGCAAGAATGTACGAACCTGATGTTGTGCCTTGAAATTGTCATTCACTTCCATTACATTTTCACTTATATTTCCATATTGTTACCTTGACTCCACCTCTATTTCATTACATTTACCTCCATTTCATTACATTTACTTTACCATTATCATTATTGGGTCACATTTATGTTTTTCCAAACTTTATTAATTCTTAGCATTTTTAAGTGAATTTATGGTTAAAAATTAGAAAATAATGTGCATATGTTTATACCTAACAAGTGGGATGAGATTTTTGACATGTGTAGGTCAAAAGGAAGCCTCTAAAAGACCATTATGTGGCCTCCCAAAACCAAATTCGAATTTGAGTGGAGAATATCATGGGATCATGAGGATATGTGTCTTATCATTTTCTATTTGTATTGAAACTCTAATAAGACATGTGTCTTATCATTTCCTATTTTGATTATAACTCTATAGATATAGGGAGAGATTCATGGACTCTCATTAATGAGATAGATTCTCATATTTTTGTATAAATAGGGGAAGTTTTCTCCTATCATTGAAATGTGAAAAGTTGGAGAAATGCTCTTGTTTTGAATATAGAATTTGGATTTGGCACCATGCTCATGAGTGATGTTCACTTTGATTTGGTTATGCTTGCATTTGGAGCTTCTCAAATTTCCATCCCTCATGATTTTGGATTGGCGACCTATAATGTGTGAGATTTATTGTTTTTCATAGATTAAGATTTATTGTTTTCATAGATTAAGATTTATTGCTTTCATATCTTTTCCTATGTGAGAGGTTAAGAGTGATTGTTTTATTTGCTTTCATATCTAGAGGTTAAGAATTATTTTTTTTTTCTTTCATTTCATATCATGTGGTTTTGATTATTCATTTCATAAGATCCTGATTCGATAATGCACACATGATCCCTTAAAGTAGATTTCATTTCATGCAATTTCATTTTTGAAAGAGTGGTGTGCTTTTCAATTCCTGCAAGTGTGGTAGATTAAGACTTCAATTCCTGCAAGTGTGGTAGATTAAGATTTCAATTACTACAAGTGTGATAGATTAAGATTTCAATTCCAAACATTGTACTATAATTTCCTTTGAATTGATTGTTGAATTAGAATAGGTGAATTTGGTTTCGTAGTTAGATTGATCTAGACTGGATGTTAATTTCTAGCATATATAGTGCATGCATGCTTCGCAAGTTTTACGAAACCCTGAGGTTGACAATTAAATGATAGGTAATTAATTTCCCTCAACACCTAATGAACCTATCGTGCCAATACTCCATTTAGTTTGACCACACGATAGAAGACTACCCTGTATTAATAGCTAAGATGCATGAAAAGGGGATGCAGCCTCAACAACCTACATAGAACCTGTAGATGATGAGGGTCAAACCCTGCGAAGAGGATCCCAATGTGAATATTGTGTTGCGAAGTGGAATGAAGATTGGTGAAGATAAGGGAAAGTGGCCTGAAGAAGGTGAATGGGTATGCAAAGATCCAGAAAAGGAGGTTAGATTTGATTTGGAGCACACGAAGGAAACCTTCATGGAAGAAAAAAAATCTCCGCTAAAGCTTCTACCTCAGGAAGTCAGGAAAATCAGTCTGAAGAAATGGACCCATCCATGCTTACTACCTTCTTGGAGGCCTATATGAAGCTGCTACGTGATAGCAAGGCCATAAAGGGATTACATGAGTTGATTAATAAATATGCTGGTAATGCTCTTGAGGGACCACACATGGTCAGGAAAATTGGTAAGCATAAGGAAAGAATAGGATGTGAGATGAGGCTTACCGTGAAAATAGGAGAGTATGAGATGGACCAAGTTATTCTAGATTTGGGGTCAAAAGCAAATGTTTTGCTGAAATAGACATGGGAGAGAATGGGGAAACCTACACTATAGTGGCCTCCTATTCAATTGAGGATGGTGAATCATCAAAATATTATCCCCATGGGAAAACTGCAGGGAGTGACAGTCGATATTGAAGGCGCGAGCACATTGGTATATTTCAAAGTAATAGAGATTGTCGATGACAACAATCCCTATCCCGTGCTCCTTGGGATTGATTGGGTTATCGACATGAATGGGGTGATCAATTTGAAGAATTAGACGTTTTCATTTGAAATAAAATCGTTCCGTGTAGTAGTACCTTTGTACCTTGTAGAAGGACTGCACTATACTGAACCAGTCCGTGATTATGAAAGTGATGATGATTTGGACCAAATCTATAAGATAACAGTGTGAGATCAAGATTGGGTGAATCTGACAGCTGATGGACGTATTGCATGGGACCGAGAGAGCTCCTACACATCAAATTTTGATGAAGAATTGGAACATTGGAAAAATCGATTGCACGAAGTGTCTACACTACAATGTAACATGATGACCAAATCATTGCGTTGTGTATCGTCGAAGGTAATAAGTTTGCCCTATTATGATGGTCTAACTGATGTTGATAGATTTTTGGATGCATTTGAAAGGGAAGTGCCAGAGAAGCATCGTTTCCAAGCCTTGGATTTAGCATTGCGTGCTACGCCTGCAAGATGGTTGGGTATGCATAAAGAAAATTTCGATGGATGTCGCGAGTATAAAAGAATGATGAGGGTATGGTTTGGTCACCCAAAGGTACAATTGATAGAGAAATATGATGGAAGGAGTTATCCGCATGACCACTTGGTGAAATGGACTGATGCTTATGGATAAGAACCACAACCGGAGTGGGTGCATTTTTTCTATCAGACTTTAGACGTGATACCAATGAATTGGTACTTGGAAACATAGCTCCCCATGGCATGGATGAATGGGATATTTTGAGATAGGGATTCTTGATGACATTCATCTTTGGAGATGGATTCGAGTGCATTGATGAAGTGCTGCAGGAGGTCAATGCAACGATCTTCAGAATCCCACAAGATCCTTTGGATTTGATTCAACCAGATTAGACCACCCAACTGCGCCATGTGTTGGAGTGCTACAATGTGACTGTTGAAGAAGAAGAGGAGGATCAAAGGAACATTAATATCCCAAAGATAGAAGGTGACCGTGAAGTTGAGGGGACACAGATAGATAATCCAAATATCACTGTGCTGCTGAAAATGAGACAAGTGAACATTTCGGAGGCAGAGACGAAGTTTGCAAACATAGGGGATTACTGGGATGATCCTACTGTGGATAAGGTCACTGAGTTGCTCCGTGAGTACTAGGATTTGTTCCCTAGAAAATTTTCAGACCTGAAAGGGATAGTTGGCGATTTAGGAGTAACTAAAATAACGTTGAAACTAGATGTGAAGCCTGTGAAGCAGAGGCCATATTTCCTCAATCCTAAGTACAAAGAAAGGGTCTGCGTAGAATTGGACAAAATGTTGGCAGCAGGAATCATTGAACCAGTGGAGGAGTCTGATTGGGTCAGTCCTATGGTAGTTCAGAAAAAGAAATAGATAGATGAAATAAGGATATGTGTAGATCTCAAGAAGCTGAATGATGCTTGCATGCATGACTCCTTTCCAACTCTATTCATCGATGCAGTGCTATATAATGTTGGTAGGCAGGAAGCATATTCATTCATTGATGGGTTCTTTGGGTACCATTAGATCAAGAAGTAAGACAACCTTCACAACGAAATGGGGATGCTTTTATTATACTGTAATTCCTTTTGTACTAAAGAATACATGGACACTCTTTTCACGCGTAATCATCGCGATGTTTAAGGACTTCATTCACAATTTTTGGAGGTATACTTTGATGATTAGATGGTGTTTGGGTTCATAAAACACCATGTAGCTAGTTTGTGCTTTATATTATATACATGACAGAGGTATCAAATCATGCTAAACTTGAAGAAATGCCTATTTTGTGTCCCTTTCAGAACTTTATTGGGTCATGTAGTATGTGGACAAGGATAAATGATAGATCCAGGTAATCTCATGGTTATAATCAATTTGGAGGTGCCAATAAGTGTCAAATAGATGTGTGCAATGCTGGGGTATATTGGTTATTACGGAAAGTTCATCAATAGTTATGCCCAGGTTACCGCATCGATGGAAAAACTATTGAAGAATGATGCTACATTCTATTGGAATGAAGAATGTCAATGGATCCTAGATGTGTTAAAAGAGAAGATGATCACCACGTCGATCCTAGTCTTCCCAGATTGGAAGAAGGAATTTCATGTGTATGTGGATGCATCATGTATTGTGCTAGGAGAAGTACTGACACAGGCTAGTGAGGGAGAGTTGGATCACCCTATCACATTTGCAAGCAGGAAGTTATATTAGGTTGAGAAGAATTATTCGATGATAGAGCGCAAAGATTTGGCTATGGTGTATGCACTTCAGAAGTTCAGACACTACTTTCCAGGCGGACACTTTAAGATGTATACAGACCATTATGCATTAAAGTACCTGATCAATAAGCCTGTATTGCGGGGAAAATATGAAAATGGCTACTGTTGTTTTAGGAATATGATTTCGAAGTCATTGTGAAGCCAGGGCGATTGAATGCAGGACTGGATCATCTGTTGCACATCGAAACAGGGGAGGAGCATACCAATTTAGAGGAGGGGTTACCTGAAGCACAACTCTTTGTGGTGTGCATAGTAGACAATCATTTTGAAGACATCATACACTTTATGACTATAGGAACGACTCCAAAAGGATACACCAGCCAGTAAAGGAAGGAATTGGTGGTGCGCGTGGCGGATTTTTCTCTTATTGCAGGTGTATAAGATTGGAGAAGATGGGATATTGCGACATTATGTGCCTGAGTTTGAATGGAGTAGAATCCTAATTGAAGCTCATATAGGGGATGTGGGAGGACATTATGTAGTAAAAGAAACAACACAGAAGATTTTACACACTGGCTTGTGGTGGCCGACATTGCATAAGGATTCTAAAGCTTATTGTAGGGCATGTGATGCATGTCAGAGGATGGGAAGGCCATCGAGGAGGGGTGAGATGCCTCTGAATCCACAAGTGTTGTTGCAGCCATTTGAAAAATGGGCAATTGATTTTATAGGACTAATTCATCCTCCAGGAAAGAAGACGAGTGCGCAGTATATCATCGCCGTGACTGAGTATTTGACTAGACAGGTGGAGACATAACTTGTAAAGGATTGTACAAGGGAAAAAACAATGAAGTTCCTGTTTGAATATGTGCTGACCAGGTTTGGTTGCTTGAAGGTGTTGGTGAGTGATCGTAGTACACACTTCCTTAATGAAAAGATCAGTGCGCTGATATAAGAATATCAAAAGAGTGCGCCGTATCATCCTCAGGCTAATGGGACAGTTGAAGAATTTAATAAGATATTGGAGAATATGCTAACAAAGGTTTGCAACATGTAGAGGAATTATTTAGATGTGTGCGTACCAATGGTGTTATGGGCTTATAGAACTAGTTGTAAGAAGCTGATTGGACAAACACCTTTTCGACTGGTCTATAGTGTAGAAGCTGTGATGCTGATGGAGTAGATTGTGCCTAGTCTATGGATAGCGGTGTTCATAGGAATGGAAAACCACAAAACCTTAGAAGAAAGGCTCATGCAACTGATAGAGTTGGAGGAAGATAGATTCTTGGCCAGGTTCCATCAACAAGTTCAAAAGGAACATGAAAAGGCATGGCACGATTGGCACATCAAACTGTGCACCTTCAAGGTAAATGATTTAGTTTTATTATATGACAACAAGTTTGATAAATTTCGAGGAAAATTTCAGATGCATTGGCTAGGGCCATATGTGATCAAGAAGATTATCGATGGTGGATCAGTTCAACTTGTGAAATTGAATGGAGATTCATTTCATGGGAAGGTAAATGGTAGCTAATTGAAGCCATACATCAGGGATCTGACCAGATGACTATATGATGGTAGGACAGTCTTAGCGCTCCAAGAAGCTACAAGGAGGTGTAGGACTATAAACTACACTTCCTGGGTTGTAGAGCTTTGCGATGAGGGGCCTGTGCGGAATAGAAGGGTGTCATAGTGTCAGCAAACGTGTGAAGGGAGTTGCGCTACAGGGCGAGAGACCACACAGCTTGGACAAAAAGTGACCGTTACTATCACTCTTCATGATTTGACAGTGAGCAAATGGCTAGGAGGAGCAGGGACAAGGGGTGGGGCAACATTTAAGGCTGAATTTAAGAGAAATATCTTTGAAAATCTACTGCTAATCTAGCATTTATGAGAAAATTTTGGAGGGAACGATTGGGTTTGAATTAGAATTTGCTTATAAATTATAGATGGATATCTAGCAGGAAACAATTTTCATTTTGATATTTTCTGAGTTGTGCCATCTATTGCACATGTACTGTAAGTTCTTTGAGGACATGGTGGCTAGTTCTGTGTTTGACAAGTTACCTGAGGAGACTGAGCAACTCATTAACAACTTCATGTCTACACCTGTGGAAACCGTAAGTGCCGGAGGGTCTATTTCATCTGAGGGAGCTTCCCTTAAGGTCGTGAGTATGGAGGTTCCCACAACGGTACCTAAGTTGCCGAGGTCACCTAGGAAAAAGCCTACACTGGTAAGACAGGTTCAAAAGATAAAGAAAGATAAACATAATAAGATGCTGCCAGCGTGTGAGTCACCAAGGAAACATTAGAGAAAAGAAAAGCCTACCACAAAGGAGAAAGGAAAAGTAGTAGACTTGGAGGTTGAGGAGGGTGCAGAGGATACTGATATTGAGGGGGTAGACCCTATTTTGAAGCTGCTAGAGTAAATCCCTCTACGCTAGGGCAAGGTGAAGATCCCATAGGACCAATATGAGGGAAATTTTCTCCTTCATACACCCCTGCTGCCAGAGAATATCATGTTTGAAGGTCTGCGCTTGGCGCGCATCCCACATCTGAAGCTTGAATATTGGGACTTGGGGGACATTGAGTGGTTCCCCCACCTGGATATTGATACTTTTATGAAGCACGTGTTCTACGAGGAATCTGGTGTCACCACACTAGAGTCGGTGAAGTGGATTTGTGGGGTGGAAAAGGCAGGATTGTTGAATCCGCTATGGGTGTCGCATTACCGCCATGCCCTGATAAATTGATTGTTATCAAACAATTGTTGTGCCTGGTAAATGATGGGTGCTTATGGTTTGGAGAGACGATCCCTATAACTGACATACTCATCCATAGGGTCACCTTACTACCACATTCAGGAATAAATTTGGCCAAGGCATTTGGTGGAAATATGGGCGAGCATGACCTTGCCGAGAGGATGAAGGACAAGTTTAAGCTTGTCAAAAGGCCATGTGGGTATTCTATTTCTAGCATAACTGACCCCATGGTGAAGCTGGCCAAGAAGATCTTGGCTAGAAAAATAATGAGAAAGTGCCGCACAGATGAGGTGCCAACACCAGTGGTTTCACTAGTGGCTTAGTGCGTGGAGGGCATACAATTCAACTGGGCATGCTACCTGTGCAATGAGTTCCTCGCAAACAGCACAAAAGCACAAGACCACAACAAGATGTTTCACTACTCATGGCTCTTACTTTCGATTGTGATGGTTACGTGGGAGTTGCTGGAGGACAATCAATTTCCTTTGATCGTGCCAGATTTTCCATAAGTAGCGATGTTTGCTTCGCTATGGGCCATAAAGGATGCTAAGTGGGTCCGTGAGAGAAAAATGTTTTGGGTATTGATGGAAATGAGCATTAATATGGCCATCAACTGGAAGCAACGGTTGTCACTAACCATTTTTGAGAATTTATCTAGGTACATGGAGTTCAAAGTAGAATTCCACCAAATTTACACCTGGGCACTGAAGGATCTAGAACAGAAGTGGTATGATTTACCATATCTAGCAACGAATGATGCCATTGCAGCAGTTCTCGAGCAGTGGCCAATAGACTGGCTCACAACATAAGATTTGTCTAGTGGGACTAGTAAGTCCACAGAAAAGCAGAAAAAAGAAGCAGCCTGATTGTAAGTTCAGTAGTTCGCTGAAAATAGAAAGAAGGAGACTGAGGAGAAAGTACACGTAGAAGCGGCGCGTGTTGCCAAGGAAAAAGAAGAGTAGGAAGAGTGTGGTTCTGAAAGGAGCCAAAAGCCCCCTTCACTACAGACGAAGGAAGAAGAGAAATAAGAATAGGGTAGTGAAGACCTGGAAAGCACTCCCTTCCGAGTGAACTAGAAATAGGGAACAGGAAAAAGAAGGACCGTGGAAGAAGACCAAGCCCTATAAGTCATCACTCAACCCAATCACCTTGATAGAAGGTGACTTAGATGACATTGGTGACAAGGTAAGGGATACGACTACAGAATTGCTGTAGTAGTTTTAGTAGCAGTAGAAGTAAGCACTTAGTGCCAGATAGATGGGTCTGTGCAAGCTGTAGATCCAAACAAACAAACTGTAGGCACGCGCAGCATAAAGTAGTGCAACATCAACTACTTTGGTGTCGAGGACCACTCAAGATGCAGAGTTGGTTCGATCTTTGGATATCCAGGCAGTCGCGTTGCTGGATGGAACTTTAAGCGCGGAGGTGGAAGCTAACAAGGCTACTATCAGTGCACTGAGGAATGTTGGCCTCAACTTGGCCATGCTCCCCAATGAATTCCTTCACACCCTACAAGCAGGTGGGATTGAAGAACTTAGGGCCTGAGAGTAGCACGCGTTGAGCATGATTAGAGAGCAAAAAATCAACAATAAACATATATTTGTTGAGAAGATAACCACACTAGAATCTTGCAAGAAGGTTCAAGAGAATAATGAGCACATTGCAAGAGTAGTAGTCGAAGCATGCAGAACTGTTTTGAAACTGCATATCCCAAAAGAAGGACTGGTGGAAGCCAAGATTTAGAATTTGACTATAGGTGTGTGCAATGAGAAGAATGAGATGGCCAAGGTTCAATTTGTGCTGAACCTAAAAATTACAAAGCTTGTGTTGAAGATACAACTTTCATGTAGAAAATCTGTGATAGGTTAACCCAATAATGCAATATAAATCAAAGCAGAATACTATAACCTACTTCTACTATCAATTTGTGGAAGCTTAAAGATCAAGCTGAACAATATAACTAGAAGAAGAAGAATCAATGGCACAATACACATGAAAATACTTTGGGTAAAGTCTTAGATAAAAACCCCACACTATTGTATTATCATGCATGGTAGAAATATATAGGAATTATACAAAGCCTTAGCTCTCACAGCTAGCCAGCTCTTAGTACAATCCTCACAGATGCTCCTAGGCAATCTTGGCTTCTCTCTAGCCTTCCTCTCTACCCTCCAAGCTCCTATTTCCTTGTGTTGTTCCTTATGGATGATTAGCCTATTACCAAGTGGAAATATAAGCCTTCAAAAGTACGCAATCCTTAGGGATGAATCCTTGACTGCATGCATGAGTTTTCTCCATGAGAAAACACATGCAACTAATAGTACACTGTCCTTGAACATAAATATTAACTGGGTATTTCTCAGAATAGACATGCATGATTTTTTGATGAGGGAATCTTCAATTAACAGGAGTAGCACTAGTTGAGTGCATTAATGCATCAACTGACTGTTAACTCACTATTAGTTCCTCAAATAGTTTGGAACTAATTTAACTGGAATTAACTTAGTAAACTAAGTTAACTAATTACAACTCAAATATAACTCAATCTTATCTCCTTAATTTAAGGGATAACTTTTGCATGACTTTAGAAAGACTTCTAACTTGAATTTATCCAGCTAATTAATTTAAAATAAATAAATTAATTATTTCCAAGTAGCTGTTGAGACTAAATTCAATTTTAATTCACAATTTAATTCAAGGACAAATTAAATTGGAATATTCTTGTTGCCATATTTCAAAACTCCCCCTTAACAAGAAATGGATTATCTGCCACCCCGATCCTGTCTCTATGGAACTCGAATTTACACTTTGACAATGCCTTTGTCAAAATGTCAGCATCTTGCTCCTCTATCGAAATATACTATAGCAACATGATCCTCTCGACCTGCGAAAAGCCACGAGCAACAAATATTTCCTTATGCTTATCCACACTATCATCAACAACTTTCTTTACCTTGTAAAGCCAATGGGAACTCACAACTGACTTGTTCTCCGGTCTCAGAACCACATCCCAAACACTGTCACAAACTATGGAGTCATACTCCTCCACCATATCATCAACCCAAATCGGCTGCTACATTACTTCCTCAAAGGAAGATGGATCGGTCTTAACACATTCCCCAACAAGGGCCATGTATCCAGTGTACCTCTCAGGTGACCTCCTCTTTCTATGCTGAGAAGATGTTGCTCCTGCATTCTCTCTCGCATCCTCCAACAATCTGTCAGCTTCTCTTGTGTGCTTCCATCCATCTCTAGAAGACTTTGCTTGAGTGGATGTCTCCACTCCTGGAACCTCTACATGTGGCTGCTCTGCATCAGTCTGAGGCTCCTCCTCCTTAGGAACCAATAGTTCCTCCACAGCCTGTAGTTGGAGCACCCTCTCAAGGGAAACTTGCATGGCCTTTTGCTCATCAAACTTGAGATCTCTACAAAGCATTGTCCTCTGACTGCTAGGCAAGTACACCCGATAGTTGTGAGGTGTATCAATGTACCCCACAAATATCCCCAACTCTACTATCATCTCAAGCTTCTTCTATGCATCCTTTTTCGCATGGCAATATATCAATGAGCCAAAGATCTTGAAGTGACCCACATTTGGTCTCTTACGGGAGAAATCTTCCTTTGGTGTCTTCATCCCAAGTATGTGATGTGGGCTTCTATTTTACAAATAGACCACTATGTTGCATGCCTCATCGCACAAGTGAAGTGGTAGGCCTTGGTCATGGAGCATTTCCTGCACTACCCCTACAATAGTTATGTTCTTCCTCTCGGCTACCCCATTCTGTTGTGGGTTATGAGATGCCGACAACTCTCGTTTAATACCTTACACTACACATAAATCATTAAACTCTTGAGAGACATATTCTACAATGTTTTCGCTTCTCAAGGCCTTGATTTTCTTCCCTGACTCTTTCTTGACCAAAGATTTGAACTCACAAAACTTTGTGAAGGTTTGGTTCTTCTTCTGCATGAAATAAATCTAGCATTTATGAGAATAGTCATCAATGAAAATCACATAATACCTTTGCTTCATTGTGGATTCCATCGAGAATGGTCCACACAAATCAGTATGAACTTGCTCTAAGATAGCCTCTGCTCGATTGTCTCGATCATGAAAGGAAGAATTGGTGTACTTTCCCAAGGTACAACCTTTGCATGTGTCAACTTGCTCAAGTTTAGCTTTGGAAAGCCTTGTAGATATCTGCTGCATTATCTTCAAAGCCCCATGATGCAAATGTCCCAATCGCCTGTGCCACAAATCACCAATGTCTTGGCTTTACACCAATTCTTCTTTCGTACTCAATCCTGCACAATCATCTACCTCTAGTTTATAGAGATTCTTCACCTGAATCCCTATCCTCTTGGTCCGACTCGTGGCTATGTGTCTTAGGAATGCATTTCCTTTACTGAAGACAACATCGTAGCTTTTATCCTCCAACATTTTTATAGATATATTTGGGCACTGCAACCCCAATCATATATGGCCATAAACCAGGAGCTTATGAGTCCCTAAAAGTGTTGTTTCATACCCTAAAGGAACAAGGTCAGCTGATTACATCATCTCCCAGAAGTTGTCCATGGAAAACTACTCAGAACTAGTCAAAACTGGACCATACAGATTGCTCAGTGCTACGGGCGCGATGCATCTCACCTGCCACATGCAAAAAGTGTGATGCATACTAAAAATCCCTTCTGTAGGGTGTGATGGGTGATAGTAGACAATGGTAGAGACAGTTTGTAAGGTGGATGATCATGGAATTTTCCAGAAACTTCTCCTATGACACTTGCCTCTCTGAATTCGCCCAGGGATGAGTAAGATATCATGAATCTCCAAGTGGAACAAATAACTATCAAAGAGAGGACACTATCAAAATCCCAGAGTTGACTCACCCCCTTGCAAACATCTATATAAGGGATACCTCATCCAGAGATCCGAGGCTGGAATCTTGGAATTTTGTAAGGAAGTGCTATGGTTTCTGGTGATATCATAAGTGTGGGTGATCTAAGCTTTTCATGAGGTGAAGAAGGGCTTTCATGCTGGGAGGATGACGTTGGGTCAGATCAATGGGTTGTAATCCTCTCTTCTACTCTTTTTATCAATAAAGCTATTTAAGTTTTCCTCCACATTCTTGTATGTTTTATGATATATGCATTTTTGTGGTCGATATATATTTGGTCCTATATTGTTTATGATTGTAGATATTTGTACTTTGAAGGTATTACGCTGCTTTGACTTTACAGGGGCTCTTTGAAATGGGGTAAGCAAAGAAGGAGCGGCAAAGAGCTGTCAAAGGGGAGAAGAAACAAGCAAGGAGCCAAGCAAAAGATTGAGGTTAGTACTCTCTGCTTCTATCCCATCTACTTCTCATAAAGAAAAACGAAAGTAAATTTAGTTTGTTTGTTTCTAAGATAACTACCCATCTTAGTGGGACTAGCAGCTCTGAATGGACACTAGATTTCCTGATAACAAAATGGTGACTCCGCTGGGGAGCGAATAGCTTGTTTGCTTATCTATATTTGTTTGCTTTATAAACTACAGACAGAGCCTGAAGTTAAGCCAGCTAGCCTTCGAACTGCATTTGCTATGCAAGTGCAAAGTAGATCAATGCTGCTTCAGTCGATCTCTGGGTTTTGTTTATAAACTGAACAATTGATTTGCAAACATCCTAATTGCCCTAGTGGTGGCTCAAGTAACCTCATTATATCAGCCCCTATCATTTTCATTTACTGACTATCATTAGCTCAGTCTAAATCCCTGAACTAAGCTGCAAACTGTGACCAAAAACCAAGTTGAAGTCTCATCTCTGGACCATCGCACCTTCTCCTCTTGGCAATCTAGATGCATTGCACCTCCCATGTGCAGTAGGTGAGATGCATCACTGTTTCCATGTGTTACCGGTGTGATGATTAGATAAGACTATTTCGGCCTCCATATTTTGGTTTTTTCTTCACTCTCTTCAGATTTATTCAGGAGTTTTGCTGTCTGTGATTAGTATACCACTATGGAAACTCCCTTCCTTTGCATTATTCAGCCTCCATTGTACAAAGAATTGTGAATGTTTTTTTGTATTGTTCACCATTTACAGTTCTCTGTTACAAAGAAGTAGCTTAGTCGAATTGTCGCCTTTTGATTTGGAAGTGTCGCAAGTGTCGTTTTCAGTTAAAGAAAATAATCCTACTCTTCTTGATGGTCGACTGTACTGTTACTCTTGTATTTGATTTGAATTAATAGTATTTCAAGTGTTGAAAGTAATTTTCAATTCAAAATTGCAAAGTGTCGTCATTATCTTCCTTTCCTCTTTTGAAGAGAAAATTGTTAGTACTATCGCTTTGGAAAGACAATTCAAATTTGTACTTAGCATTATTTTTGTCATTCACACATTAAGAAAGTGAAAAACAAATACATACATGTCCATTTGCATTTAGACTGCTTTTTGATTTTGATTTAGGACAGTGCATCTAGTGTGTGCTCTCTGCTCTATGTTGAAATAATCTCGCTTCTCTTTCCTTAGTAGCTACGATTTTCATTGCAAAAAGAAGAATAAATGATTGTTTATCGTCTTAGATTGCATTTTAGGAATTGTATATCTACATCATGCGGTGAACCTTAAAGGAAAACTTCTTAAGAAAGATAAATTTTAAAATAAATTCAATGAACATAAAAACGCTTTGGAACTTAACGCACAACATTTAGAAGTCTAGGCTAGAGATGTATTTGGCGTCGTAAATCCTGGTAACTATCACTTTCATTGTAGGTTGGGTGATTCCTCATCTTTGAGATGACAAGTGCCAGTACGGACTTGTGCTCCCACGTACCGTCGAGTATATATTGGGAGACCACAATAGGCTATATCCTTTATATTTAGGAAGCTGTGTCTGCCGCCCTATCGATCGCAATGCACTGAAGACAACATTCAGGAAGATTGACTACCGTATCGTAAAAAGTATTCTGTAATTTTGCGATTGGTTTAGTAATCCCTCTATCTAGATTTCCAGAGTAGTCTCTTTCATTCCTTTTTAGACTCCTTAAAGGAAAAGGTCCATCTGAGCACTTGTCACTTCAGGATCATTAAAAATCGAAGGCGACTAGAGTCATCTTTAGCTTTTTCTCGACTTTTAGAAATTGAAAAAGCAAGTTGTGTCAAAGCATCATAAAATTTATTTTAATCGAAATAACGTCATTGTTCCCTCCTTGGTCTTAGGTTGAGAAAAACGTCATTGTTCCCTAGTCCTTTCTCCTCTTGGGGAGATGTTGGTGCACCTCATATGGCCACATTGTCCCTTCCAGGACTGACAATTGGCTTGCCAATATGGCTCTTCTCGACCTCTGTTGTTCAAATCACCGTGATTCCTGAACAATCAAGTCAGCAACTAGATGATACTAGAGTTACCCCCAAACCTTCTACTTCGTTTGTTCCTCCCTCACCTTCTTCCTCTTCGCCTGGTGAAGCTGGTAAAGATAAAAACCAAGTAACTGAGAAGAAGAAGAAAGGGAAGGAGAAGGAGAAGAAGAAGAAGGATCCAAAGGCAAAAAAGGGCAACCATGCATCATCTAGCGAAAATCCACACACTGCACTATCCAAACCTAAATCTCCATGTGTCATTTGCAAAGGAGACCAATATCATCGAGATTGTCATTGCATCCCTCAGATCTTAAGGGACTGGTCTCCTCGTTTGCACAATCTGGTGTCTTCAACCTCTGATGATCATGTTGAAAGTACACCGTCAACTAGCGAAAGCGAAGTCCTTGGACAAAAAATAAAATATAAATTTCCTTATAAACTGTGTGAAGGCGATCTTTCCATCCACTATTGTCCCTTCCAGGACGAAGCTAAAAGAGTCTTGCATAACCATCCTGCTTCACCGCTACGGCTTCCTCCTAGGTACAAGAAACTCTTGTTGAGTCCATCACTAGTTGAAAATCCAACTGACACACCTTTGTGGTCGGTCGAAGCATATATCATTGATGATAAACCCTCTGAGTCCACAACAGATCAAAGTCATCAGGTCGAGATGACAATCGACCTAGTCTTGTCTTCGGAAGGTCCATCTTCAGATGATACAATCATTGAAGAGAATAAGAATGACACCGTTCAAATTCTTTTCGTAAACACAAACTCCGATGAACATGGGGGAAATCTACCCATTCCTTTACTGCAGGAAGGAAGTTCGTCAGAGTCGTATCTGGCCGTTTATTTGGTCCCACCTCCGAGAAACCTAGTCGTTTCCTTCGATTGGAATCTACTAGGAAAACCCCGTCTAATGTCTAATGTACCATTCCAAATCATTGTACAATATTACAGAATGGTCATGGTTGGTACTATCATAGATGAAGGGGCTTCTACGAGTATCCTTTCCTCAACTGCTTGGAAAGCGATTGGTTCGCCATCGCTTCTGCTTGAGATGTGAAATCTAACAGGCTTCGACAAAGGAACTAGTCAACCATTAGGGATCCTTCCAAATTTGCCTATAACTTTGAGAGGGAAAACCGTTTATCTGAATGTAATGGTAGTCTAAGGACCTCTATATTACAATATACTCCTTGGGCATGACTACATTTATAGCATGGGAGCCATTGTCTCCTCACTCTTTCGAGTAATGTGTTTTCCGCATGAAGGCAAAGTGGTCCAGCTCGTAGACCGACTTTCATTCCCTGGTTCACACATAGCTAATAGTCAAATGCCATCCCTAACTAGTCTTTTCACATAAGGAATGTCTCATCAATCTCCAGTCCGTCCACTTAATAGCGCGAGTAATTCGGTGATTGTGACTGAAACCCAGGGGGCATGCACCCTAGTCTGCTTCGGCAGAAGAAACCCACGAATAAGGTGGGTTTTCGCGTAGGAATATGACTAGTCTAACACACCCATCCATTTAGGAAAATGGGATTAGACTGGAATAAGATACCTCCGTCAAAAGGTATGCCTTTCCTAACAGAGCAAGTGCTTTGTTTGCAAATTGAAGGGTAACCTGGAAACTCTACTTTGTATGTTAAAAGGTAGGCCTTTCCCGATAGAACAAATGTTTTGTCTGCAAATTGAAGGGTAACCTGGAAAATCTACTTCATTATACTTGGGGGCATGCAAACCTTTTCGCATGGAAATTCAAAAGCGACCATTTATTTTCTTAGTTTGTATATTCTCAACCCTTTAAACTCATAGGATAGGTCATTCTTAGCTTACATAAAGAAAGGATTCGGAGCAAAGTTTCGAATGGTGCAAGCTCCCTAAAAATTGAACCTATCGATGAGACATCCTTATTATATCACTGGCATGAGCAGTTTTATGCAAAGTTCAAGCTCGTTAAAAATTGAACCTAAGTAATGAGCATATGTTCCGCTAGAGTTTAAGCTCATTAAAAAATGAACCAATCTCTAGTAAATAACCATTGTGAATGCATTATCATCAGCTTTTGATCCTTGGTTGTGTTCTTACCATCACCACCACTCTATTTTAGTTGATCATATGCCTCCATTTGATTGTTTACCCTTTTGAGGAACAACTGCGATGAGTGATTTTGTTAGCCATCCTCTTAACACTGCCATGATTGGAAAATTCCAAACCTTACCTGGAACCAGCTGCTACCCGAAAATATCACTCATTCCTCAAAAAATGAGTCTCCTTTAAGCTGTTTTCATCTGACTCATTAAATATGAAAATATTGCTGAGCAATTGGCCTCTTTAGCTCGTTAAATCTATCGGAAGTGCTATCCCTCCTCTAGATTTTAATCTTTTTGGACCTAAGGGATTATTACACAAAAAGATCGAGTACTTGTCTTGTTCGGCTCGTTAAAACTATAAAAAATTCATCCCTTTCGTATTATTTATACTTTTTCAAACTTAAGGGATTATATAATGAAAAATAATTACTGGAGTTTCCTTTCCGTCCCTTTTCATACTCTCTAAAATTGAAAAAGGACCGAGTTATCTTTGTCGTTAAACTTGTTAAAACCAATAGCGACAAACTTGTCCATATAGACAAGAACGAGTTTCACTGTCACTAGGCTCATTAAAACATAGCGACAGGTTTTCCCGAAGGGAAAATTATAGAACAAACATATGTTATCCTCCTTAAGCTTGACAAAAATAAATAGGTACTGGTCAGCAATGACTGGGTAAAAATTGGGAAGAAAACTTGAAGAAACTTTATTGGTAGCAAGTCACTCTTGAACATGA